>JAKUCV010002635.1:9916-27731 GCA_028386065.3 Turnera subulata | reverse complement strand
AAAAAAAAAAAAAAAAAAAAAAAAAACAAGACAGGAAATGCCTGTCTTCAAATAAGAAATAAATGCATAAAAGAAGGTATAGGCAACGCTGGTAATATGCCTAATGGTGCATGCTGCTGCTGTAGTATTTGTGCCCCACGCCTGGGCTGGGGCCGGAATCTTTAGCCGGACCCAGAAATGGAGCACTACTTGATCTCTGGCTTGATGGCCTTGACTGCTTAGAGCGCTGAGCGGAAAATCTGTCATGGGAAGACAGCTCCATGCCCTCGAAGGGATTGGCCAAATTATGCCTAGCAGCGTTGCAGTGGACAATGGTACTAAAGGTGAACATAAGAAGCAGAAGAGCAGCAAAAGATAGAGACCTTACAATTTCTCTGCACATATTTAGGTGGCAATGACAGTAGACTTTCAAGTGATTCTTGTAAGAGTAATGGTGCATGGAAACTTGGCGCAGAGATAAATAAAAAATCAAGAGTAGTTGTGTGCTTTTATAGCATTGGTGGTATAATGTCAGGTTTTTAAGTTTTCAGTAAGATTTCTATGCAATTTTTTTAATGAGATGGGATTTAAAAAGAATATAGGATTCAGGAATCCAAGGGTCGTGAATTTCGGACTATGAGGAACGTAGTTAAGTAGTCTAACTTTAAAAAGTATGAGCTGCCAATTTTCAATACAAAGAATGGCATTTGTCAATTTTCTGGGCTTGCCGACGGTCCTTATGCTTCCATATGGTCTCTATTTCAAGCCTCCACACAGGGGACCAGTGGAAGAAAAAAAGAAATAAGTCGTTTTAATCCTTGATCTGTAGTTCCTTTCTCATGATTCTTAAGGCATGTAAATATCTATGTAAAACGTTAGTGCTTCTTCCACTAAAATTAATGTTCCATCAGACAAATGTCTTGAGCGAAACTTCTTTATAAAAAGTTTAGTTTAAAGGGAATTTTCCGTGGAGAGCCAGGGCAAACAATGGAGGCTCGAAGCGCACATAATGATATCTATTACCTACTAAGAAAGATGGTTGGTGGAATTTGAATTCTTAACCTGAGAGTGTGTATTGAACCCTGGTCTAATGAGACTAAGCCCACCTTTGGCTTGATGTGGTAGTATTTCTACCCAATAGAAGTATTCCAATATGTATGTGAAATATGATACCAACTTACCAACGCTCCTTCGAACAATTATACAGACCGAGTAGTGTTTGTGCAATAATTTTTTGTTATTGTAACTGGTGCTTGAGATGGATTGAGGTTTTTGTTAAAAAAGTATTACCACACTGCTAACTTTCATGCTCTGATTGAGGATGATTTGCTTCAAACTGGGGTTGCGGCATGTTTGAAGTATTGGGATGATAAAACTCAGTTGACTACTCCACACAACAATGCTCTTGTTTTCAAGCAGCATGTGACCTCCATACCTTTAGCAATTTCTTAACCACCACGAAGATAGCATCATTAGTTTATTACTCCTGGTCTGCAAATCCTATCCTGTGGCGTTAAGACAAGACCAAAAAAACTTCCAAGCTTATACTTTCTGCTAACTGACAAAACCCAGAATTCTAAATTTTCAAATTGCTTGAAAAAAAAAATCTAGTTCATGAACTATTATTTAGAATCTGTCTCTAAAAGACTAAAACCACATCATTCTTCTTTTGATTAACTTGTTACGTAAAACTTCAAAAGCAAAACAATCCGGCTGCGCTTGATTCCAATTTTCCAAATAAAGAAATAATGGACCTTCACCCAATTCATTGTGATTCGAATCCGAGTTAGGTCATAATGCACCCGATTGGTTAACTAATTGAAAATCCTAGTGAAGCTCAAAAATCAATGGGACACTGATATTGATGTTGGAGATGCCACATGGAGCACCAGTGCTCCCACTCTTCAACTGTGTTAACCTCCCCCATTTTTCTGCATTTAGTCAACCAGGGGGAAAATCTGTATGTCAACAACTTTTTTTGGCAGTAAGTGTGTTATTTTCATTAAATGAGATTGATTTCCTATTTAGAGTGGTGCATTTTTTAAAGAACATATCTCTTCTTTGCTTCCCAACAAGTAACCCTTGTTGGTGTTACTTGTTGGTAAGAAACAACTATCATGTTAGAAAAAGGCAGGAGTTAGTTTTGTGTTGATTGCTAGTTGTTTTCGCTGCGGTTTTTCTAATATATATCATTCTTCCAGCACAACCTAATATTTCATAATTTAGGTAGAATTTCAAGAATTGCTGGCCTGTAGTTTTGTTTTGGACCCAAAGTTGACCCACCATAGAATGACAGATAGATGTGTGATATTACTTGTTACAGACGCTTGTTTTTTTTTTTTTTCCAAGATTAACCTATCAGTTAGTCTGCAACATGTGATTTGACTTTCAATAAAATTGTTCATAGAAGTATAATCCACGGCACGGCCCTTGATAGAGAAAGATCTGAGACCCAAACAAGGAACATCTCTTCTTTGTCTATCAGAAGAGGAGGCATCTGTCCAAATTTTAATGCTAAAATTTGTGCCAGAAATAATAGCTACGACACTGTCGACACATGAACCTAGTGTTCTGGTGTCTAAATCTCTGTGAACACCTTAGGCAGTTAAAAGGAATTTTTTAAGTCATGACAGTTAAAATGCCACGTTGATGGAGGATGAACAAGGCAAGAAAAGAAGCAACTTCGTGGTGGGCTCTACCCTTTCCATAGTCATAAAATGTCCACCGGCTAAATCTGATACTGGAATCTACCTGATGTAGTCATTTACAACATTGGAGTGAATTTACCTGTGAAAAAACAGAGAGTAAACATTAGTCTTACACACAGACGCGCGCACAATTGTATAGTGTTAGTCAGGTTTCTTCTGTTCTGTTACGGAAATTTATTAGTTATTAATCACCACGGAAAAAGTTAGAAGTGACTTGGTATAGGAAGCGACTGCAGATGTCTATATCAAGTATATCAGAAAACACAGTAACAAAAGAAAAAACATTGGAAGATAATAAGATAGCTATTGATAATTTACTAAAGGTTTACCAGGCCAGTCCGCCAGTATATGTTACTTGCAAGAACCAATTTTATTCCTGGCAAGTACTTCCTCAACACGTTTTGGTATATTGCTGTCAACATCTATCCTGCCAACTAAATGGTTCTTACTATAAGTACCAGATTTCCACTGTTTTAAACTCCCTATGAGATCATAGAACTTTATATATATGAATCGTATCTTTGTACTGCTAATCCTCTCTTACTTTCTTCATCAAAACTTACCTTTATCTCCTCTTGAACTTTATGATCAATTGGTATTGCTAGCAATACCTGTCCATTTTTTAGAAACCAAACTCAATACTTGTGCTTATTAAGGATTTCGCTTTCCAAAGAAGCTGCGTTGATACTCCTCTGTTCCATGAACCCATGGTGGCGGCACCTCAATTTGTTACAAGTCTTAGATGCCTTTGACTGCGACTGCGAACCTTTTTAGTCAAATAAACCCCCCAAACTTCTTTCCAAACTTGAAACTTGAAATCCTAAGACACATCAAGAATGGAAGCTAGCAAGCCGCCTATATATAGCATCCACTCATTGTCTTAACCAGGCAAAAAAATTACCAAATACATATTTGGGAATATCCACATATATATAATCATGTCTTCCCTGAGCAGAAAACACAAATCCCTCACCTTCTTCACCATTCTCCTTCTGGGTTTTCTACTATTAAGCATGCTGAATTGTGAAGCAGAAGCTAGGCCTTTGAGTAGTCCAAGCATGCATGGAGGTGCAGTTAAAGACATTGAAGAAGGTCTTATAGGAGGATTATCTCTCGAGACAGTGAAGAAATCAGGGCCAAGCCCTGGTGTGGGGCATAAATTCACCAGTTTCCGAACATTAGGAAGGGCAGAGATCGCTGGTCCAAGCCCTGGTGTAGGGCACGAAAGTGTTAGTGGTAATAAACCGTGAAAGTTTTGTGCCCAAAGTTAGAAAAACAACATTCATTTGTTCTTTACAAGTAGTATATACCAGGAATAAATAGCGGCAGCACCATTCCCCTGAAAATATGGCGACAGCAACCAGTTGCCTATTGAAGAATTTGGAGAAGCACTAAAGCTTAAACACATCTGTGCTTCAGTGTTATTAACACTTTTTTTTTTTTATGAAATGTATTATATTAATATATTTTGTATCTAATTAGCTCCTGACATTTTGAAATATGATAAGAAACCTTGTAAGAGATCATTTTCAGCTTTTCATCTCACAATTTGTCTCTCTCAGTAGTCCATTTTGATACCTTTCCTTCTCTTTCTGTTTTGGGAAATTGTATGTGGCGGTAGCTTTGAAGGTGAAGCTAATCATCTCTTCTGTGTTACATAATCATATTACACTGTACATATATGGCTTTGACATTTGAAAAATTTTCAAGGCTGCCTAAGATGTACGAAAGTTGTTAGAACAGCCAAATAAAAAGGTTGATGTCAGTATGTCGTGGTGGTTAGCGTTAGCCTGGTTGACTTGATTTCATTAATCTGGCATTTAAACAGTGAATTAGTACTCGGCAAGAGTATTTATTTTGGGTACGTAATTACACAAAAGTACTGTTACTTACAGTTTTTCCTTGGAAAAAAATTCTGGCATCAATTACGAAAGAAAAGCATGAAGTGTTACGGAAAGCTAGACTTTAATTAGTGCAGCACGGAATCCAATTTCTCTCAGGATTGAGATATCTTCCTCTGTTTGACAACGCCCCCCCCCAAAAAAAAGAAGATACTGTTCGCTTAAAAGTTGGGATTTAATGATTCATTTTATGCCTAAAATTTAATAATTACAGCAACATAATACTTGACCCCCCAAATCCAAATTACCGAATTTAAGTTTAGATAATTTGGGTAATTCCAAATTTTCTAAAATTATTATTAGTTTCATATTGTTTTCACCAATTATAAATCCAAGTTGAAATTTTGCGATATTAGATAATGCACGATTCATCTCACAAATAAATAAGTATAAAATTAATGTCCACAATTCATAAATAAATTAGGATTTATGATCATAAAATTTCAGTCCAATTCAAATCCAAAATATAATTCGAGTCCATACCCAATTATCTTTACTTATTTAGATAACTTGAAATTCCAAATTATGTGCTATTTGGAATAGGAATTTTTAAATTATTCGGATCTCTAGTAGTGACTGAATGTAATAACTGAAAACAAGCGGTGGATCTTCACTCTCAGTGTTACACTTGGATGGAGCTGATTTCATGCCTTATAACAACGGAACAAGGGAGTGCATGATAAAATGTGTATGGATTCAATAACATATTTTTCACTTCTCATTATCATTTTTTTTTTCACTCGGGAAGGTATGGATTGAGTAAACTCGAGCACATATGAGCGTTACAATGCTTTAATTAAATTCATTACTAGGAGAACTAAGTGAGGATTAAGTTTGATTTGCTACAATCTTTAACACTTTATTGGAATAACCTTAAATTCATCCAATCCCCCTCCCTCATGTCAATGAAGGAAAAATCTCCCAATGACATTTTTTGCATATACAAGAATTTTTACCGCCATAAGCAGAACTAGATCCCTTATCACCACGCAACCCACCACATTGATTGCTTCTTTATGAGGACAGAAATTCACTAGGAGTCAATAAACCTAAGAATCCAGTTCAATCAAAATAAATCTGAGTCTCTCACATCAGGCCCAAAAATGAAACTTGAGCATATTTCAAAACTTGGCCAGAGGACTTCTGTACCCTGGCCATTGGTTAAAATGTGTCCAAAGTCCAAACCAGTTCCTTTATTCCCTGACCGCCGCAAGCTCGTCGAGGCCCATCCCTATCTGATTATGCGCCTTCTACCTATCATCTAAGACACGTTTCTTACCTACCAACTATTGAAGTGGGAAGAAAAAATACCATGACCAATCATTCACACCATTGTAACTTGGAAGTGTATTTTCTTTTGGTCAGTATTTGGGAGCGTATCTTCGTTATTTATGACATGGGAGACATTCCATGCAAAACTGGAATTTATGAATTTATTACGAATTTTTTTTAATATGTGATTTCCGGAGACAATCAGTTTATGAGAATATATACTGAAATAAAAGACAATATGAGATAAGGAAAGCATAAAGCCAAGGTTTTGCCTTTTGCATTATAAAATAAAATATTGGAACAAACTACATGAAATCTTTTGTGTCAATTTTGCAATGTAATAATTGGTGGGGTTATCATAAAGTTCATCAGCTGACATACATTTATTCAGTCCACCCATCATTATGTAACATTCCATATAATAATTTATGGCTAAAAAGACATTGATAACAAAGAAAGACCCGCTGATATTCATCCATTCACCCCACTCATCCACCCCACCCCACTCATCATTATCCTAACTATCCAACACTCTTGAAAAGATGATTTACCGTCTCACAAAACTGATCCATTTTCCTCCCTATCCCCTCTAGATCCTCCATATTTCTCTTTGGGGAAGTGCACCTTGATGTCACTTCTGAAGCCAACCCGAAAGGTTCATTTGCTTTCTTTTCTTTGGGGATGTGCACCTTGAGCCAAACCGGAAGCTTTCAATCTGCAGTCAGCAATTATGAAATAGTTTTTAACTCTAATTGTAATTGTAATTTGTATCTTTCTCCAGTACATTAGTCTTATCGTTACTGAAACTCCTATCATAATTACAAAATTAACAAGATTAAGATTATCATAGCTTTTCTCACATAATTTTATACTAAATAATATAATATATATGATAGATGATAGATGATTTATGATTTGTACTGCAATATTATCCTTTATGCATAATTTTTATAAACTTAGAATTTGTTCTTTATGATGAAAACTTTTAAAACAAAAAATTATATATATATATATATGTATGTATATATATATATATATATATATAATGTGAATACTATCCTTTTATATAAATAAAAGCTACATTATGCCATTCCTTAATTAAAAAAAAGTAACAATTGTTTTTCATTGAACTGAATGAGATTAGGTGTTAGAACTTTGTTTTTGCACTCTGGTATTTATAGATTCATTGATAAATATTTAGATATCTTATCTGTTTCTCCTTTCTCCTTCATTAAGTGTTGAATCCCTTTTCAAACAACAAGAAAGAACTAAAAGCAATAACATCATATAATAGATTGCAAACGGCTCATGCGTGCATATTATAAATTCACTTGTATACTTCCTCTTGTCCTACATGGGCTTGCATGCTGTTTGAGTTTTTAAATTTTTTTATATTTTATTTGGGAGATAAATTTTTAGAAAATAATCAATGCAAATTTATCTCAAACTTATCAATCTCTGTAACGGCCCGGATAAAATTTATGTTTTTACCGAGACTGTAAAAGCTTTGTACAGTAATTTACCTAATGAAAATAATCTTGGGTAATTATTTCAGGGTAAATTATGCATCGGATTCTGAAACCAACCCTTACCATACGTTGTAGATTTTTCTGCGGATTTTACGGACCGGAGTTGATATTTTTCGGGTCCAGGAATTTCGAGGAAAGACAGGTTTAACCTCAAAAGAACGGACCAGAAATAAAGAAAAGGGGGTGTTTTAATTATTTGCTGGTCCGGACGATACCCGCTCAAGTGTGTGTAACACAATTGCACCACGTTTTTTTTCCTGCTACGTGAAGCTTCCTCTTCCCCAAAAAGCTTCACCCGACAATCTTCTCCTTCTCCAGCAAGACAAACAAATTCTTCCTCCTCACACTTTTTCAGCCTGAAGCCTCCTTGAAGTTTCTTTGCAGCTTCCACGCTTGTGTCTTTCCAGATGCTGCAAAAATAAAAAAAATCTTAACTTACCTCTGCTTTGCCTCTGCAAGCAAAACCCAGTAACTTGTCATCGTTCTGCCTGCATCAGTTTTTGGCCAGAAACATCTCTTACAAAACCATACATTTATAGTTAAAAAAAAAAGAACAAAAACACTAAACACCACCCGACACACCACCACAAACCGCCACCTTCCTCTTCTCTTTTCCCTTCCGCCACCATCGACCACCGCCAGCACCATCCACGCTGTCACTTCCGCCACCACCTTCCTCCTCTTTCCGCACCGCGTCGACCAGCCGAGGCAGGCAAAGGATAGCCGCCGTCTCCTCCTTCCTTTCTCTCGCTTCGCCGCCGCCTGGAGTCGTCGTCACCATCGATCCCTGCAGCCCGTTCTCCTCTCCACGCACGGCGACCCGCAACCGGAGACGACCGAGTCGCACATCAGCAGCCGCGGCGTCTATCTCTCCTTACGCCGCCATTCTGCTCGTCGCCGCCCTCGCCATCGTCTGCACCTGCTCGCGCCGCCGCCGTCTACCCACACAGGTGAGCAACCCGTTTGGGAATGGGTTTGACCCGTTTGTGAAGTAGGCAGACCCGCCCGTGTTCGGGTCATGGACCGGGTCGCGCCTTTGGATTTGGGCCAAGCTTAGGGTTAGGTTGTTAATGGTTAGTGGGCTTGGGTTTTAGGTTAGGCGTTGGGCTTGGTGTGAGTTGGGTTAGATTTGATCTGGGCTAGGAATTGGGTTTAAGCACACTGGGCTTGGGCTTGGACCTTGGCCCAGTCCGAAATAATAAAAAAAAATGGTAATAGGAAATAAAACTGGGAAAAAAATATATAAATATGATAACAAATAAATTGGAAATTTTCTGGAAATAGAGTAATAAATAGTAAGTAGTTATAATTTGTGAAATTAACGGAATAATTACCCCATAATAACATTTTCAAGGGATTAGGGTAATTGTAACATGATTCCTAAATTATGGTAAATACCTGTAAAAAAGTATATCACGGAAATGTTATGCCAGAAAATTTCTTTAAAAGGACATGTGAATAATTTCTAGGAAAACTATTTTATAATAACTAGTACCTTTGATATATGTCATGATAATTATTTTTGAGAAGAAATATATATGAGTACGTTAGTATTTGAAAAATTATTTTATGATAGGTATATTTTTGGAAAATACGGCAGGAAGTATATACTTGGTATACAATTATGTTTGTAAGGATAAAAGAAATAAGTGCTTTAACACAATATTATTTTGGGAAGTACATACTTAAAAATAAATAAGAAAAGGGTATTATCAAAGTAAATACCGGAATAATAATCGGGTATAAATACAGTCTGGTATTTTGACACAGGAATAATAAATAGTGAATGACGATAACGGGGTTTCACCGGGACGTAAACGAATCAGTTTAGCTTTATTTTTATGGTATACCATCATTTGCATTTATGTGCATCTTATATGAGTATGTGTTATTATTTGCCATATAGGAGCCGATAACGAACAGTATCCCGTGGAACCAGAGCCGGGACAATTTGAGGACTTTCAGGAGTATGGAAATCGGCTAAGGTGAGGATGGATAACCTTTGATATGTTGCACATGATGCTGTGTTTGTTTTCCTATGATTATTTTGCTTGATTGAACTGCTGAGCCAATTGAGTTTGATTGTGGTATTATTGCTGTTGTTGTTGATTTGTTGATTGTGGATTTGTTGATATGATGAGATAATTGGATAATTGGAAGTTGTGTTGACGACTTATTTGTCACTAGGAAAGTAGTGGTACGACTAGATGGTTAGAAACTGTTTTGTGGTGGCTATGATCTGGGTTACTTGTGATAAGCATGTCTATGCTTGGGATGTCTATCCCGTTATTATATTTTTGGGATGTCTATCCCTGGGTTCTATATTTTTGGGATGTCGATCCCTGGATTGATCTAGCACCCGAAACATGTTAATAACCAGGTCTGACCCCTAGCTTGTCCAGTGACAGGGCCCCGAAAGATAAAATTGATAATAATAAGCATTCTTTTGGTCTTGGCTCAGTTATTTTACTAGTTGTTTCTTGTTATGTCTTTTGCTGGAATTTTACTTCGAAAGTATTGTGTTTGTCTGCATATTACTGTTTATCCTTCGTCGGTGAGCACTTCGGACTCACCCCTCGCCTGCGGGGTTTCATCCCGTAGGATGAGTTGCTCGTAGTACAAGTACGTGGTTCGGCCAGCTGCTGTTTCTACTCCACCAGACCCCGGATCCATACCTCCGCTGCATCTCATTCTAAGTGAAACGCCCCGACCCGTATTTACCGTACACAGTAAACACGTGTCGGAACTGTGACAACCCAACCCAACATAATCCAGCATACAGTGTATACAACAGGAACACGGGCTCAACAACCCAAAATAATAAACATCAATAATAACATATCCGGCCCATTGGCCCAATAATAGTAAAAACAATGCACAGCGGAAGACTTAATAACTCACTAAACACTGTATGCGACATAGATGCAAACTATGGATCGAAGTCCTGTCCAAGGGATAACGCTGCAGCCTGTCTGGAATGTACCAAACCTGTACAACAAATAACCCATCCTACGGGATGAAAGCCCGCAGGTGAGGGGTGAGTCCGAAGTGCTCACCGATGAAGGAGAGACAATCAATATGCAACTATAATTACTCAAGTCAAACACGGGCTAAACAGCCAAACTCATCAAAACAATGACTCGACCCAAAACCGGTCCGAGACCAAAAGACTCGAATAAAATCCAATTTCCAATTTTATCTTTCCGGGCCCCGTCACGGATAAGCTAGGGTCGTACCAGGTTATCAACCTGTTCCTGGTGCCAGATCAAAAAGAACCCGGGATCAACATCCCAATCAAACCGGCATCAACATGCCCATCACAAGTAACCCAGATCATGACACCACAAAACAGTCTCAAACCATCCGGTCGTACCTCTACTTACCACGTGACAATTATATTATCATCATTTAAAATCAAATCACAGGATCGACATCCCTAACTGAAATACCGGGATAGACATCCCATCCAAAATACCAAGGATCGACATCCTTGTCATAATTTATTATTTAATCCATTTTACTCATGGTCAAGACAAGAAAATAAATATTCAAACCCAATCAAAATACTGGGATAAACATCCCAACAACAATCAAGACAATGGGATAAACATCCCGAACCAAACCACAACAAACACAATACTCAACAATGCAATAAACACCAAACACAATAACCAAGTAATATAGGCACATATCGAAGGAAATCCATCCTCACCTTGGCCGATTACTCAACTCCGGAAATAATGACCGATGCGACGCCGGCTCCTCGGGAAATTGCCCGATATCCCAACCTATACCACAAGACAATATACACATAAATGCACATAATCGGTATACTATGATGCCCAAACTGCGAAATTGCCCATCCCGGTTACACATCTTTTATTTATTTCCCTTTATCGAAAATATTTACCGCACGTATATCCGAATATAATTTCGGTACCATACTTTAATTAAAACTCTCTTTCAAAATAATTTCATAAAATAGAATACTCCTCCAAAATAATAATTACCATAATTTTCTAAAAAAAGATAACATATTTATAATTTCCAGAAAATATACATAATATTTTTCTTTTTCTATATATAATAATATTTTCCAACACAAAATATAATTACCTTTAATCTTTAAAGTACATATATATATATATATATATATTCCTCAACCATAATTTTCCAGAGAAAATTATACATATATTAAATTTCCAGAAATTATTTTCATGGTATATATATATTTTTCCCAATAATATTAGTTTTTCCCAAAACATAACTTAATTATTTATCAATATATATATATTTATATTTTTTGCAAAATATCAACATTAAATTGACCATAATTTTCTTAAAGTAAATATATAATTTTTTTCCCAAAATTATATACCAGATTAATAAATAAACACATATATATATTATTATTTTTTAAAAAATTAAACGGACTGGGCCAGGAATAGTATCGGCCCAGACCAAGGCAGCAGGCCCGAAGCACAGGCCCACGCCCAGCTTGGCCCAACACCATTCGGCCCAACCCACACAACAAACCCAACCCAACCGTTCGCGACCCGTTTCGTGGAAACGGATCCTTGCAAGATCCGGGTCTTACCTCCGGGTTGCAGCGGCTGGGGACGACGGCAGCGAGCGCGGGAGGAAGGGCGAGCACATCCTCAGCAGCGGCAGATGAAGGCGAGCCCAAGGGCGGTGAAATGGCAGCGTGAGGCGGCGCGGTGGCTAAGCAGCGACGCGGAGAAGCAGATCCGCCGGGTCTGCGTCGGGTCTAGGCTCCCTAGCGGCGCGTCTCGTAGCGGGGACGGAAGGAGGCGACGGCGAGATACCGCTTATACCCTTAAGCGACTTTGCTAGGTGTCCAACCTCAACCCGAGATACCGCTTATACCCTTAAGCGACATCTCATCCTCTATAAGAACCAAACCTCATGACTGGCATACTCACACACAGTCATGGACTCTCCACTGAGATCAAGAACTACCTCAGACTTCGAAAACAACAGCTACATCAACGGCACTGCTTTCCCGACAAGCTCCGATGAAGAACCTCCGAAGAAGCGGTTCAAGACGAACATCGTCGGCCTGAAGGAACACATGGTGGTCTCCCCAAAGCGACGGAAGAAGCGTGCCATCAAGAAAGCTGAAGATCGAAAGGGCAAGGCTACTGCTGAAAGTAGCACTCCGCAGCAGACTCTGACGTAGCTGAACGTCTCACTGAAGAAGATCAGCTCGGTGGTGGCGCAAATCGAACTAGCATGCGCGGAACTGTTCCCACACATGAAAAATGTCCAACAGCTTGTAAAAGACCTAGAGAAGCAAGTAACTCCTTAGAGTACTTCTTCTCTTGTTGTAAAACCTTATGAAATAAATAAAATACATTTTCCTTTTAAATCAAAAACTCTTGTCAAATTGTGAAAACTCATGCTAACAGAAAAATAAAAACATCACATAGTAGAACAAAAATCAACAATAAAAATATAAATCGAACAAAATGAAATTAAAAACAAAACTCGTTTAACAAAATCAAAATAAAAAGAAATTAAAACAAAATATGTTTTCATGATCGGTGCTCGTATCGGACGAAAACACCCTCGAATCCCAGATACGTAACACGCGCAACTAACGGTGTCGATCACGAGCACGTACTGTGTCCCTCGAAAGAAACGTTACCCACTTGTCCACAAATTCCGCATGAGCCAAAAACGTCTGTCAAGGCTCGTATCTCTCCACGATGTCCGAACAGCTGTAAACTTGTCGCACATACGCTCTACTCGAGGTATGGTCCCATCCGTCTAGCCTCAACGGTCACGGATGCACGTGATAAAAGATGCAAGAAAATATAGTAAAACCATGAAAAGAAAGGACAAGGTAGCCAGAGCGAAATAAAATCGTGAGTTAGAAAAGGCTGAAAAACTCTGGCTTTGGTAGCCCGAAAAACGTGTAAAGTAACAAAACAATAAATAGAGCAACGACAAATTTTCAAAAGCAAATCTTGAGAATCGAAAACAGTAAACACGCTCCCCATAAGAGTATAAAAGAAACGGAGCGGTGAGGTGTAAATCATCAAAGCATTAAAAGCAAACAAAACGCTCAGAAAAACAAAAGCACAACGCTCAAAAGAAAACAAAACACCCACTCTTCCAAAACACGATGCCTGCTCCATCTTCCGTTTTCTTCGTCGAAGGTGCCAATCTTGGCAGAAGGAATCGTCTGGCCTACAACATGGTCAACAAGCGTGCTGAAGAGCTACCGAACGAGCTCGGCAGGATGCCGCGTCTGGTCTTCGTCGACGAACTCTACTCTTTGCGGTTCTTCGTCACTCCAATGGAAGAGGTGTTCTTCCTAGAGGACCATGGCACTCTGAGGACCTCCTACTATAGATCGGCCAACTCCATCATGTTCTTCATCTCCGAGAGGCTTCAGGAGTTCAACCTGGAGTCCACTTGCCATTTCCTGGAGCAAGGTACCTACTACCAGCTCTCGATGACGGCCCAGAGCATGCCCAGAGTAACTCGTCTGCCCGTAACTTAGCCAAAGGCCCGACTACTGGTGTGGAACTGCAGAGGAGTCGCAAGGCGTTCCCAGGAGTTCTCGCGACTCTGAGGGATCTGAAGAACCAATACAAACCAAACATGGTTCTTCTCACAGAGACCCAGTGGCAACCTCAAGACGATCACGGTCTCATCCCACTCCGGTTCCCTCAAGCAAACCGGTTCGAGCTTCCAGGCCAGAACAACGCAGGCGGTATGTGGTTCTCGTGGAGCGATAACATCCAAGTCAACATCAACAACGACCCAAACAGCTTCAGGGTCAACATCGTTCCGAGGCGTTAAATGTATTTTTATTTTTAAAAAATATCAATGTAATGCTTATCCTTGTATGAAATTATCAGTATTAATAATAATATTTATATTTCCGCTTATTTATGGCATCATTGCCTCTTATGCGTATGTTCTGCGACAGCTAGCGTCCCTTGACTGGATCCATAATGCACTAACTAAATGATATAAAATAATAAACAACTGGAGCGAACTATGCAAATAAGGACAACAACACACAAAGACTGCCCAACAAGACCTAACGCCCACTCCGCTACCAAAATGAAACGCCCCGACCCGTATTTACCGTACACAGTAAACATGTGCCGGAACTGTGACAACCCAACCCAACATAATCTAGCATACAGTGTATACAACAGGAACACGGGCTCAACAACCCAAAATAATAAACATCAATAATAACATATCCGGCCCATTGGCCCAATAATAGTAAAAACAATGCACAGCGGAAGACTTAATAACTCACTAAACACTGTATGCGACATAGATGCAAACTATGGATCCGAGCCCTGTCCAAGGGATAACGCCGCAGCCTGTCTGGAATGTACCGGACCTGTACAACAAATAACCCATCCTACGGGATGAAAGCCCGCAGGTGAGGGGTGAGTCCGAAGTGCTCACCAACGAAGGAGGGACAATCAATATGCAACTATAATTACTCAAGTCAAACACGGGCTAAACAGCCAAACTCATCAAAATAATGACTCGACCCAAAACCGGTCCGAGACCAAAAGACTCAAATAAAATCTAATTTCCAATTTTATCTTTCCGGGCCCCGTCACGGATAAGCTAGGGTCGTACCAGGTTATCAACCTGTTCCTGGTGCCAGATCAAAAAGAACCCGGGATCAACATCCCAATATCAAACTCAGGGATCAACATCCCAATCAAACCGACATCAACATGCCCATCACAAGTAACCCAGATCATGGCACCACAAAACAGTCTCAAACCATCCGGTCGTACCTCTACTTACCACGTGACAATTATATTATCATCATTTAAAATCAAATCGTAGGGATCGACATCCCTAACCAAAATCCCAGGATAGACATCCCATCCAAAATACCAAGGATCGACATCCTTGTCACAATTTATTATTTAATCCATTATATTTAGTGCCAAAACGACTCAAGAATAAACGTCCAAAAACCGACATGGGATAAACGTCCCGACCACAATCAAGACAATGGGATAAACATCCCGAAGCATGACATAGCAAATGCAGCATCCAACAGTGCAAAACCAACAAACACAACTGCCGAGTAATATAGGCACATATTGAAGGAAATCCATCCTCACCTTGGCCGATTACTCAACTCCGGAAACAATGACCGGTCCGGCGCCGGCTCCTCGGGAAACTGCCCGATATCCCAACCTATACCACAAGACAATATACACATAAATGCACATAATCGGTATACTATGATGCCCAAACTGCGAAATTACCCATCCCGGTTACACATCTTTTATTTATTTCCCTTTATCGAAAATATTTACCGCAAGTATATCCGAATATAATTTCGGTACCATACTTTAATTAAAACTCTCTTTCAAAATAATTTCATAAAATAGAATACTCCTCCAAAATAATAATTACCATAATTTTTTTAAAAAATATAACATATTTATAATTTCCAGAAAATATACATAATATTTATCTTTTTCTATATATAATAATATTTTCCAACACAAAATATAATTACCTTTAATCTTCAAAGTACATATATATATATATATATTCCTCAACCATAATTTTCCAGAGAAAATAATACATATATTAAATTTCCAGAAATTATTTTCATGGTATATATATATTTTTCCCAATAATATTAGTTTTTCCCAAAACATAACTTAATTATTTATCAATGTATATATATTTATATTTTTTTGCAAAATATCAACATTAAATTGACCATAATTTTCTTAAAGTAAATACATAATTTTTCCCAAAATTATATACCAGATTAATAAATAAACACATATATATATTATTATTTTTTAAAAAATTAAACGGACTGGGCCATGAATAGTATCGGCCCAGACCAAGGCAGCAGGCCCGAAGCATAGGCCCACGCCCAGCCTGGCCCAACACCATTCGGCCCACCCCACACAACAAACCCAACCCAACCGTTCGCGACCCGTTTCGTGGAAACGGATCCTTGCAAGATCCGGGTCTTACCTCCGGGTTGCAGCGGCTGGGGACGACGGCAGCGAGCGCGGGAGGAAGGGCGAGCACATCCTCAGCAGCGGCAGATGAGGGCGAGCCCAAGGGCGGTGAAACGGCGGCGCGAGGCGGCGCAGTGGCTGAGCAGCGACGCGGAGAAGCAGATTCGCCGGGTCTGCGTCGGGTCTAGGCTCCCTGGCGGCGCGTCTCGCAGCGGGGACGGAAGGAGGCGACGGCGTCGAGGTCGCGATGGTGTGGCGGTCCTGACGGTGATGGTGGTGCAGCGAGACACGGCCCGGAGCTCCGTTTGGTGAACAGTAATGGTGGCGCTGGGTTGACGATGAACAGTGTTGTTCCGGGTTTTCCTTTTTTTTTTTCCTTCCTTTCTCTTTTTTTCAGTTCTGTGTTTGTTGTTTTTTTTTCTTTCCTTTTTTTTTCTTTCCTTTTCCTTTTTTTCCTTTTTTTTCTTCTTCTTTTTTTTTCTCTCTTTTTCTTTTTCTCTCTTTTTTTTTTTCTCTTTTCTCCTCTCTTTTCTTTTCTTCCTTTCTTCCTCTGCCTTCCTCTTTATAAACCGGTGAAACACTGTTCAGCCTGTGATTTCGCTATGCAGCGTGTGATCAACCAATAATGCAGCCTGTCTGCATTACAGAGCGAGTCCGGTCCGGACCAGAAAATAACTGATACCCCCTTAGTTATTTTCCGGTGTGATTTTTCGAGAAATTCCGATACCCGAAAAATACCAACTTAGGCCCGAAAAATCCACGGAAAAATCACGAGCGCGGGAAAACTCTCGGTTTCGAAAAACGACTCCCGATTTACTTTGAATTAATTACCCAAGATTAATTCAACAGTAAATCACGGTAAAAAGACTTTTACAGTCCCGGTAAAAATCAAAAATTTTTACCCGGGCTGTTACACTAAGTCTTCCGCTGCTGATATTTTATGTGTTGATGTATCTTGTATTATATGTTTCTGCTACTGCTGTTGTGGTTTGAATAATGGTCCCCGGGATCGGGTGACGGATGTTGTATTTGAGATTGCTTGTATTGTATTTTATTTTGTTTGTACTGTCTACTACTGTAATAAGAACAGTTCTGGCACGTGTTTACTGTGAACGGTAAATACGGGTCGGGGCGCTTCAATCTCAATCACAATTAAACATTAAATTGGATTAAAAAATGAAGCGCCCGGCCCGTATTTACCGTACACAGTAAACCCGAGCCGGAACTGTGACAACCCAACCCAACATGACTCAGCATACAGTGTATACAACAAATATCCGGGCTCAACAGCCCATAATAAAAACAACAATAAAATCTCAACCGGCCCAATGGCCCAATAATAATAAAACAATGCACAGCGGAAGACTTATGAAACTCACATAAACACTGTATGCATAGATGCAAACTATGGATCCGAGCCC
>JAKUCV010002634.1:0-28444 GCA_028386065.3 Turnera subulata | reverse complement strand
GTCTGTCAAAGCTCGTATCTCTCCACGATGTCCGAACAGCTGTGAGCTTGTCGCACATGCGCTCTACTCGAGATACGGTCCCATCTGTCTGGCCTCAACGGTCACGGATGCATGTGATAAAAGATGCAAGAAAATATAGTATATCCATGGAAAGAAAAGACAAGGTAGCCAGAGCGAAGTAAATCAAGAGATGGAAAAAGACTGAAAACTCTGGCATGGGTCCGAAAACGCGTAAAGCAATAAATGCAAGCAACGGTAAATCTTCAAAAAGCAAAATCTTGAAAATCAAAAACGGTAATCACGCTCCCCGTAAGAGTATAAAAGAAGGAGCGGTGAAGTGTAATTCATCAAAAGCATTAAAGCAACAAAACTCTCAGAAAAGACAAAACCACAACGTTCCAAAAACAAAATCTCACACGTTCCATTCACGATGCCTGCTCCGTCTTCAGTCTTCTTCGTCGAAGGTGCGAATCTCGGCAGGAGAAACCGTTTGGCGTACAGCATGGTCAATGAGCGTGCTGAAGAACTGCCGAACGAGCTCGGCAGAATGCCACGCCTGGTCTTTGTCGACGAGCTCTACTCCTCAAGATTCTTCGCACTCCCATGGAAGAGGTGTTCTTCCTAGAGGATCGCGGCACTCTGAGGACATCCTACTACGGATCCGCCAACTCCGTGATGTTCTTTATCTCGGATAGGCTACAGGAGTTCAACTTGGAGTCCACTTGCCAGTCTGTGGAGCAAGGCGCTTACTACCAGCTCGCAATGACAGCCCAGAGCATACCCAGAATGACTCGGCTACCTCCAACCTGGCCAAAGGTACGGCTACTGGTGTGGAACTGCAGAGGAGTGGCAAGACGTGTACAGGAGTTCTCTCGTACTTTGAGGGATCTGAAGAACCAGTACAAGCCGAACATGGTTCTTCTGACGGAGACGCAGTGGCAACCACGAGACGATCACGGTCTGATTCCACTCCGATTCCCTCAAGCTAACCGGTTCGAGATTCCTGGCCAGCGCGATAGAGGTGGCATGTGGTTCTCTTGGAGCGACAGAGTCACGGTCAACGTCAACAGTGACGCAAACAGCTTCCGTGTCAACGTCGTTGCGAACCGTTAATTGTATTTCCTTATTTTTATAAATTATCAAAAATCAATGTAATATTTCCCTTTTAATATAATATAAAATATCCATGTAATATCTCTCTTTGTACTCAAAATTTTAGCAATATTAGTAATATTTACATTTTCACTAATTAATGGCATCATTTACCTCATGTATGAATGTTCTCCGACAGCTGGCGTCCCTTGACCGGATCCGTGATGCACTATCTAAATGATATAAATGCAAAATGATAAACATATGGAGCGAGCTATGCACAGCAAACAAGCAAAACAATCACCCAAGGACCTACAGCCCGCTCCGCTACCAAAATGAAACACTCCGACCTAAATTTACCCGACAAACAGTAATTACCAATAAACAATACCCCTACGTGGCCAACATATCATGAGAGCAAGAACACTTATTAACAAAAGGACAAATAGTCAATCAAAATCACAATCTCGTCACCTTGTGGGGACATCAACATTTGCACAGCGGAAGCATTTCTAGATATTCAGTAACATTTTATATGCAAGACACAATGCCTACTATTGGATCCGAGTCTTGTCCGAGGTGACGCCACAGCCGCCGGTATGCAAACCTAACCTGCAGGAACTGTGTGAGGGGTGAGACCAACCACTGTCTCACCGATAAACAAATAAACAACAGTATACATACAACCGCAAATACACCCAAGCCAACACAGAACACAATAGAAACACAGCAAGCACAAACGCAATATCGGTACCTACTTACCTGATCTAACTATACATCAGACTGTTCATGGTTAAGCTAATCTCATAAACTCACCGACATATGACAACAGACTTACCAATTCTATTATTAGGGCCCTGTCACGTAATAAGTATCGGCCGTGCCTGGTAGCCAGGTTAGCTAACCCCAGGGTACTCCCCGTTAATCCATAAATATCTCAAATCACAAAGTATCACAATAACCGAGTCCCGCAGTCCTCGGCGGAAGTCCCGCAGTCCTTCCTATAACAAATCAACTGAGTCCCGCAGTCCTCAGCCGGGAGTCCACGCAGTCCTCCCTATCATATCACAAATCACAGGCGACTACCATCTGGCCGTACCAATACCTGTCACGTGACAACCTAGATGTCTAGATGTTATTACCACCGTCTATTATTATTTCTTATTCCACTGTCCAACAGTAACTCATCATATTCACGTTCCCGAGCAGGCTCTCGGCCTCACAGCTCCTCTGGGAATCCAGTCACAATATCACAATACCGGGTCACTGTCACTATTAACTCAATATCTCGTATCTCTTATGGTCATCACAATATTCACATCAACATCACAAAGTTCACTAATCAATCACAGCAGTCCTCAACACATAACAGTAATCACAACAGTGGCCAGCAATAACATGATAAGCACGGCAAGATACATATAAAAGAAACGATCAATCAGACAAACGGGGTATCACGGGCAGCATACCGAAGTTTATAAGTTTATATCCTCACCTGGCATGTCTCTGATACCAGCACGTATCCATATGACTTTATTTGTCCCTATATCAGATCAACACATACAATCACATATAATGCACATCGAAGAACGCAATGCATGAGATTAATTTATTATTCTGTGTATCCACGACTAACATCGTTATCGTCGATCCAAAACCATTCCATTATTCGTTTCCTTTATGGCAGTAAAATAATTATAGTCGATAAAATACTTGTAAATAACATTTCATAAAAATAATTACTCTCGATAAAAATAATAATTATGTATACGACAGTTATAGTAATTTAAATAGTACAACCGACAAATATATCATAATGGGCATACAAGTATTATGTTTGATAAATAAAATCGTTAAATAGAATTATTTCCTCTTGTCATAAATTAACATAATCGATCCATGGCTTAAAATAATTATAATGTAATGTTGCAGGAAAAATATTCATAAGTATATATATTCTTATATAATTGGTAATTGTAAATAGGGTAAAGCTAATATTAATACTATGGCTCATTAAATAATAAAACTCATATATACTAGTATGTTAGATTGCATAACTCACGATATTATATTCAACAGAGGATAACAATATGTTTACCGATAATAAGATAAGATAACTGGTATTCAAATATCTTATCATTTTAAAATTTAATAATGTAAATATCCATAATACATTTAGGATCAATAATAGAAAATCGATACTTACATAGGCATATGCATGATTTAGTATTACTACTAGTGTATTCCAAAATTAGTAGTAAATCGATGTCTAAATTATGTAGGAGGTGAGTATTAATGTTATGCCCTNCACATCGGCCCGTTTCCGAGCCCATTTGTGCACCGAGCCCAAACCCGAGCTCATAGGAGTTATTCGGGTCCAAGGAGTTACCACGGTATTTCGTTAACGGTTCTGTCTCGTGGGAAGATACCCGAGACCTCGCCGGAAAAGTCCCGAGAGGACGGGAACCTGCCGGATTCCGGCGTGTTACTGTTCACAGCAGCTCCAAAACCAAAGTCCTCAGTTACTATAGATCTCCCAGCAACAACTCAGCCTAATTCCTCCATACTACGGCAACAACAACACCCAACATCATTGTCCCCAAAGCCATCAACGCCATAACAATTCAACACAAACAACCCGCATCCACCGTCAAACACCAAACAAAACCCAGAAGCACCACCACACATCTAAGACACATCCACTACAATCAATCACAGGACCCAAACCGAAAACCACAAGAACGATTAGCAACAACCAGAGACAATTAAAAGAAACGAGGGCAGAAAAGAAGACAGCGGGTCAGGGGCTCACCAGTGCGACGGCACTGTGCGGTGGCCGGAAAGCAAGGAAAGAGGAAAGGAGATCAGTGGCGATTTGCAGAGGCGGCAGAGGAAGAAGAAAACAGAGGAGAAGGATCGGGTCGGCGCCGCGACTTGGGGTAACGATCCAAGGCGGCGGTGATGACGGAGGAGAGGCGGCAGTGGCGGCGGATCGTGTTGCTGCGACGGAGCGAGGGGATGCTGGTCACGACGTCGGTGCTGCGCGAAAGGAGAAGAAGAGACTCGTTCTCCTGTGCACGGCGGTGTTGAGTTCGTCTTGGGTGGTGGCGGCGTCATCGCGGGGCTGCTGCGGCAGAGGAGGAGCAGGTGGTGGAGATGAGGCGGCGGGTCGGTGGTTCACTGGCGGTTAGTGGTGGCTCGGTGGAGAAAGGGAAAGAAGGGAGAGGAAGAAAGCAAGGGAAGGGGAGGGTTGCAGGAGAGGCGTAAAGAATTTGGTGAAGGGGAGGAGATTTTTTTTTAAAAGAAATGGAAAGAATAAAACAAAGAAGGAAGGGAAAGAAAGTAAGTGGGGGTGACGGCTGAAGGAAAGAAACGAAGGGGAGAGAAGAAGTGAGGAGTAAAAAAAAAACAAATAAAATAACGAAAAGAGGAAAGAAAACAGGGTGTTGTCGGCCAGAAATTTGTGCCTTGCCGACACACAAAACGGCGTCGTTTTGGTTGTCCACAAGCCACAGTCAACAGCCTACAAGCCATTGGTCAAAACGCAACACCTCTTGTGTTTTATGTTTTGGCTAGGACAAAACTACGTCGTATCGGCCAAAACTACACCCAACCTTGTGTTTTGACAATAACTTAACCGTTGTAACATATAAACATAATCTAATAATTATTCTTTTATAAAATTTCAAAATAGATAACCAAAGATTAATTTATTAGATATCATGGAAATGAAAGATGAAATTTTCTTTCTAAATTATAATTAGTAAATTGTTGCAACATAATTATCATAGCAAAATAATAATATTTTAATATTACAATTAATGTTTGATTAGAATTTAACAATAATAATGATAATAACCATAATTTTGAGAGTAGTAAAAATAATAGTAAGGATAGTAAAATTGACTCGGGTTGGTAAAATTCTTGATTAACTGCGATAAAATTTTATTAACCACCGTAAAAGTCAAACGACTCGGTAAAATTTTACAAAAATTTTACCCGGGTCGTTACATCAATTTTTTTGTGCAAATTAACGCTTCAATTTAAAAATTTAGAAACTAATATGTGTGTTTTTTTATGGCGAAGATCACAGAAGACTGGCCGCGAATTTTTTGCTTTCTTGGAAAAATACAAAAAGATTTATGTATTTATAAATGGGTTATAGAAATTAAATTTTTAGCAAAAAAAAGATAATAAAAAAAAGGGCGGTGGCGTGGTCTGACGGAAAAGATATTTTTTTTGAAAAAAATTCATTCAATCAAAAAATTTAAGGAAATTAAATTTTAGGAGAAAAAGAAAAGAAAAAAATAAAAATGGACAAAGTGCGGGCCCATTCAGAATTGCAAAATGGGTCTTTTGGTTGAGCGAACCAACCGGGTCAAGTGGAGCTGGTTTGGTTTTTTTGTTAACCTCTTACATGTGGGCCCACAAAGATGATGTGGCGCCGGAAAATTTGCCACATCAGTAATTTTCGCCGGATTTCGGCCGGACAAACCAAAACTGACCAGAAGAGATTAACGGAGGGATGAAAAGAGGCCAAAATCGTACACGAGGATGAATTCCAACTTTGAGGGTCAACACAGGGACCAAAAAATACTTTAATCCATTATTTTTTCTTTTAGAATAAGAGACTAGTATTATTTAATATAAAGGACATAATTAAAAAAGACACTTGATTTGAAACAAATTACAAATCTTGTAACCACAGTTAAAACTTGAGGGCATATCATAGTATGCTACCTAGAACCTGTAGGACGAGCAATTTTCTGCTCAAATTGCAAAAGAATGATTGAGATATCCGTGCCTGCGATCGCAACTCATGGTATGTGATTGCTTCCGCAGAAATGCTATGAATTTTTTTATGTTTTGGTTCTTTGCAGAACATTTGACTTTAGATTACGCGTATAACTGGTCATATTTCGGGCATTATATCGATTCCTTCCATTCAACATTTCAATATTCACCGCTCCGTTTGCTGCATAACAGCATAAGCCCCGTATCTGATAATCAAAGTTACGCTTTAGTAATACCAGCAATGGCATTTGAACGAAAAGAAAATATTTATTCTAGTCACTGCAATTAATCTATGTCCATTAATCAAACTAAGTAGTTCCATGGTTCTCGAATCTCAGTCCCAGACGTAGCATGTAAAACAAAAAAAAAAAAAAACTAAGTAGTTCCATTTCTTTTTAAATTCTTCCATCACAGCCCTAGACTTGATTAGAAATGAGGAGGTGCAAGCAATCATTGGACCAACAACATCAACGGAGGCCGAGTTTGTGATTAATCTAGGAGAGAAAGCTCAGGTGCCCATCATATCATATTCTGCTACAAGTCCTTCCCTCACTTCAATCCGGAGTCCATATTTTTTCAGAGCCACACAAGATGACTCCATTCAGGTGAATGCCATAAGCTCAATTGTCCACACCTTTGGCTGGAGAGAAGTGGTGCCAATCTACATGGACAATGAATTTGGAGAGGGAATCCTACCATATTTGGCCGATGCTTTGCATGCAGTTGATGTTCGTATTCCCTACAGAAGTGTCATTTCCTCTAAGGCGACAGATGATCAAATCATGGCAGAGCTTTATAAGTTAATGACAATGCAGACCAGAGTTTTTATTGTCCATATGTATCCATCTTTTGGAAATAGACTGTTCAACAAAGCAAAAGAAATTGGAATGATGACTGAAGGGTATGTTTGGATTATGAGTGATGGCATGACTGGTTTCTTGGGTTCATCAACTAGTTTGCAGATTGAATCACTGCAAGGGGCGTTGGGTGTCAAAACTTATGTTCCAAAAACTAAAGAGCTCGAAGATTTTCGAGTTCGATGGAAGGCAAAGTTCCTACAGGATAATCCTGGCGAAGTTGATGTGGAGTTGAGCAACTATGGAATGTGGGCATATGATGCCACAGTTGCATTGGCCATGGCAGTTGAGCAAACAGCTGCCACTGCAAACCTTGGCTTTCAAAAGGCTAATGTCTCTACTAGTTCAACAACTGAGCTTGGTACTCTTGGAGTCTCCCGGAATGGTCAAAACCTTCTCAAAGCATTAACCAATATCAGTTTCAAGGGCCTGTCAGGAGACTTCCAATTCATTGATGGGCAGTTACCATCACCACCGTACCAGATACTTAATGTGATTGGTAATGGAGCTAGAGGGGTTGGATTTTGGACACCAAGCAATGGACTTGTCAGAGAACTGAAGTCCTCAGTGCCAATGACAAACACATCTTCCACTTCCAATCCTAAGCTGCTGGCTACCATCATATGGCCAGGGGATTCAACTGCTGTTCCTAAAGGTTGGCAGATTCCTACAAATGGCAAGAAGTTGCGTATAGGAGTGCCAGTACTACAAGGTTTCAGGGAATTTGTGGGGGTAACATTCGATAATGCGACCAATACTTCAACAGTCACCGGATACTGCATTGATGTTTTTGATGCTGTAGCTCAAGCATTACCTTATGCTCTGAATTATGACTATATACCCTTTGCCACAGCTGATGGAGAAATGGCAGGAAATTATAATGATCTGATCAATCAAGTCTACATAGAGGTAATGTTTTCATTAATCTCTTGATGCAATTGTTTTTAAGCATCATATGTTCTTTTTCATAAGTTATTCTCTCATATGTCTAACATATGCTTGACATTTCACTCTGATTACTGTTAGCAGAATTATGATGCTGTGGTGGGAGACGTAACTATAATCTTCAACAGGTCCATGTACGTTGATTTTACCCTGCCATTCACGGAAAGTGGGGTCAGTATGGTTGTTCCTATTGTAGACAGCAAGACAAAGAATGCTTGGGTTTTCTTGAAGCCTTTAACGTGGGACCTTTGGGTTACAAGCTTTTGTTTCTTTATTTTCATCGGATTTGTAGTCTGGGTTCTTGAACACAGAATAAATGAAGAGTTTCGAGGACCTCCATCATATCAAGTTGGCACTAGTTTCTGGTTTTCGTTCACAACCATGGTTTTTGGACAAAGTAATTTTCAGCTTCATTTAACCATCTCACTATTAATTGTCAGCAAATCTTTCAGATGTACTTATCCTCCTCATTTATGTTTTTAAACTTTGATTGCAGAGGAGAAAGTTGTTAGTAACTTGGGAAGAACAGTGGTGATCATTTGGTTCTTTGTGGTGCTCATCCTCACCCAGAGTTACACTGCCAGTTTAACCAGTCGTCTAACGGTGCAGAATCTCCAGCCCACTGTAACAGATGTAAAAGAGCTCATCAAGAATGGGAAGGCTGTTGGCTACCAGCCCGGCTCTTTTGTGTATGGAATCTTGAAAAACCTGGGATTCGATGATTCTAAGCTCATACCATATAGGTCTCCTGAGGAATGGGATGAACTTTTTACCAAAGGCAGTGGAGCTGGTGGTATTGCAGCAGCATTTGATGAAGTACCTTATATAAGGCTATTACTGTCAAAATATTGCTCCAAGTATACCATGGTAGACCCTAAATTTAAAACAGACGGATTTGGTTTTGTCTTCCCCAGAAGGTCACCCTTGGTTTCTGATATATCTTTTGTTTATGATAACCGGGAAGCCTTGATGCCTTCTAATTCATCACAAAATTCCATATGGAGCAGGATTCTTAATTTGTTTAGCATCTTCAACCAAAAGGACTTGAGATCCCATACTTTCAAGAAGAGCGGGAATATTGATAATGCTGGCATCAGTCTTCCCAGTACCTGTGCACCAAGTCCATCAAGCTTTTCAGTCCACACAGATTTTTCCAGAGAGCCACCTTCTCCGCTGTACAGTGACTCAAATCCTAATGGGCAGGCACCTCATGAAGTAGCAATAGATGTTGACCAGCTTACCCATCCAAACCAAGAACATTGTTAAGAAATTGATCCTATATATTGTGATCAGCTTTGTTATATGGTATGTCGTATGTATTAAAGTAGGTGGTAGATGTATAAAAGTAAAATACTAGTTGTAGGATAAGAAAAAAATAGTAAAAATGGAATATGATATTTTTTTTTTGGAAGAAGATGATTATGCCTCGTGGGCTTCCATTAACACACATATATACAACAACAGTTTCTGGGAAATTAGTCGCCCTTTACATCAGCTTGAAGGTGCGGCAGGATAAAAGTGGGAGGATTATACAAAGTAGTGACTCCCCAGTCAAACTCAAAGGCCTTATGCGCAAGGGCAGTGGCGCAGTGGTTGGCTTCTCTATAGATGTACTTCAGGCTGACTGACCATTCTCGCCTCAGTAGGTTCCGAATTTCATAGGCTAGCGTAGGTAGAAAGGGTTGGTTTTCAGAAGAAGGAGTGATCATGTCTGCAATAACTTGTGCGTCAATTTCAGCTTCTACCTGTCTGAAGCCAAGTTCCCATGCAAGTTCTAGGGAACTTTTCAATCCCCATAGTTCAGCCTGGACCATAGAGCAGATGCCTATGTTGAAAACTAGTCCGCCCAGCCATTCCCCAACAGATCCACGCACCACTCCCCCAGCAGCTGCCAGTCCACTTGTTTGGTTAATAGCCCCGTTCGAGTTAAGTTTGACCTTATGGATTGCAGGCGGTATCCAGTGGACGAGTCTCAAATCATCACCAGTACCCGGGATGGGTTTCAACAAATTCTGTTTTTCGGCCCATACAATCTCCCTCGCTTTCATCAATACAAGCCGAGTGGGTTGGTAGATCTTTGATGGTTTATCTGAGAATACAAAGTCGTTCCTCCATTGCCACAAGAGGTAGCAAGTGGCCACAAAAACAATATCCCACTCCAAGCCCTCAGTGGTGGCCAAGGAAGACCGAAGATTTGCACAGAGCCAGTCCTGTAAGTTGCTACTATCAAATCCCGGGATTTGGGCAGGTAGCCGCAGGGCTCGCCAACAGCCCTTAGCCAGTGGGCATTCTCTCATGATGTGGAGGATTGACTCTTCCTCTTCCTCGCATCTCGGACAGTTATTATTGTCAGTCATTCCTCTTCGAGCTCTTTGGGCATTTGTCATGAGTTTGTCTCTGTACATAAGCCAGAGGAAGCTTCTAATACGTTGGGGTCCTCGCCATTGCCAGATCAACTTCCATAAGCCCTCCTTCTGGACCCACTTGTTCGCCTCAAGGGACTCATAGGCCGATCTTGTTGTAAATCCACCATGGCCTGATGAGGCCCAGCCTATTCGATCAGGGCCTCGAAATACATGAGGAGTGCATACAGCTCGTATTTCCTGCACTGCATGGGCTGGTAGCAAATATGCAAATTTGTCCCAGCTCCAATCCCCAGAGGCCGAGGTGAAGAATGGAATTCGTTCATTCAGATGTAAAGGTGGTAGGGAGGAGATAACTAGTTGTACCAGTGGTCCACTAGGGGTCCATTTGTCTTTCCAGAAGTGGACAGATTCTCCATTGCCTATTCGCCATTCCAGAGATTTGTAGGCTGTGTCCCAAACATCGCAGATTGCTCGCCAGGTGTGTGATCCCCTTTTCTTCTCCAGTTTTACCGGGACTAGTCCTTCTTTCCTCAAATATTTAGCCCGGAACACTTTAACCCACAGTGCGTCCGGCCTCGTCACCAGTGACCATGCAAGTTTCATAAGTAGAGCATGGTTACATGATCTTAGTCGCCTGAGGTTTAGCCCCCCACATTCCTTAGGCATAGTAACTGAATCCCAATTCACCAGATGGGGTCTCCTAGTAGTGTCCGTCGAGCCCCAGATGAAATTTCTGCATAATTGCTCAATTCGGTTGCATACAGAAACTGGGATTTTCATGGTCTGCATAGTGTATATAGGTAGAGCTGCCAAAACAGATTGAACCAGTGTTGTTCTCCCCGCCAAGGACAAGCTCAGGGCCTGCCATCCATTCAAGCGCTTCTGCACCGCCTTGATTAAATGTTGGACAGTTTGGGAGGTAACCCGGTCATGTAAAACCGGTACCCCGAGATACTTGCCCAGATTGGAGGTGAGTTGGTAACCTAATCCCTGACTCAGATTCCTAGCTAGTGCTTCAGGTACGTTCTTGGAGCAGAAAATTCGGGTCTTTGCTTTGCTGACTTTTTGTCCCGAGTAATGGCAGAAGTAGTTCAGGCACTCTGAGATTACTCGAACCTGGTCCATACTTGCCTCAGCGAATAACACGAGGTCGTCTGCGAAGAAAGTGTGGGATAGCCGAGGTCCGCCCCGACTTAGTTGAATAGGGCGCCATCTGCCGCTTTGCACTGCCTCCCCTATGATCTGGCTGAGTTTTTCCATGCATAGGACAAAGAGGTAGGGGGATAAGGGGTCCCCCTGCCGAAGACCTCTTGTCGGAGTAAAGGCCTCAGAGAGTTCATTGTTCCAGCTTACTTGGATACGGCTTGTGGTTAGACACCCCATGACTGCTTTAATCATCTTATCCGGGAGCTTTGCATCAATCATTGTGTCCCTTAAGAATTCCCACCGAACTCTATCATATGCCTTCTCCAAGTCGATCTTGATGGCCAAGAAGCCCGTCGTTCCCGACTTTTTCTTCATTGTATGGATGACCTCTTGCATCAAGATGATGTTGTCTGTAATGTATCACCCCGGAATAAAGCTTGCCTGCGTCGGGGAGATTAAATCATTTAGCACAGGTTTCAACCTATTGGCTATTATCTTGGAAACCACCTTATATGATACATTGCAGAGGCCCAAGGGTCGAAATTGAGCTATGGTTTGGGGAGTGTCCACCTTAGGAATTAATGTCAGGATAGTGTCGTTCATCCCCTCCTCCCAGGTGAAGGAGCGGAAAAAGTTATGAACCATTTTGCAGAACAAATCGCCCACCACTTGCCACTGTTTCTGAAAAAATAGTGCATGCATTCCGTCCGGACCGGGGGCCTTCAATTCCCCTACCTGGAGTAAGGTGCTCTGGATTTCAGCATCAGTTATATTAAGTTCAAGACCCCTCATCTTCTGTTGTGGAAGTTGTGGAAGTAAACCCCTCATGGGCACGTGCGCCTGAAGAGGAAGATCATCCGTGAATAATTTTTCGTAGAAGCAGACTGCCATCGATTTCAGAATCTCGTGATCAGTTTGCCAGCAGCCGGTCTCGTCTTTTAGAGCTAGCACTCTGTTCCTTCGCTGTCTAATCTTCGTGGTGGAGTGGAAATAAGCTGTGTTCTTGTCTCCTCGCTGTATCCATTGGCATCTCGATCGTTGGTACCAGTCTAGTTCCTCTTGTGCAAGAATTTTGTCAAGTTCACAGCGAAGCTCTATCTCAAGCGAGGAGAGAAAGTCGGAAGGCTTCTTCTCAAGATAGTGTTGAATTCCCTCTAGCCTTGAGAGCAATTCCCGCTTCTTCATTCGGTTACCCTCCACAACCGACTTTTGCCAAGGCTGGAGTCGGCCAGTGAGACTTGCTAGTGAGGAAGTCCACGAGCCAGTTCCATCCCAATTTTGTTGGACAAAATCATCAAAACCCTCTTGGGAGGTCCAGGAGGCTTGGAAGTAAAATCTCCCTGAGCCGCTTTTTATGTTGCTGCCGTTGTGAGGCCTAATAAGCAAGGGCCTGTGGTCCGAGTTTAGGAAGGGCAAGTGAAATATTTCAGTTTGCAAGTAATTCTCAGCCCAGCTAGTGTTACTTATAGCTCTATCCAGTCTTTTCTGTAGTCTGCCTCGTTGCCAAGTAAAAGCAGGGCCTGAAAAACCAAGGTCTAGCAAACCTGAGTTGAGAAGAGTGTCCTGGAATTCCTTCATGCTGCTGGAGGGTTTTCGTCTTTGGTTGGTGCTTTCTGAGGTGCAAAGCGTGGCATTGAAGTCCCCAGCTAGGAGCCAGGGTTCTCTAGTGATGGAAGATAGGACTTCTAAATTCTGCCACAAATGCTTTCTACTTGTCGCGTTGGGACTCCCATATACTGCCGTAAACAAAAAGGACCCCCATTCAGTGCTTACCTTCATATGAATAAATTGGCCGTGATTGACTAGGACGTGAATGGAGACTAATTCTTCCCTCCAAAGTACCCAGATACCCCCTGAGTACCCTCGTGCGTCCACCCTATGGGATCGTCTAAATCCCAATCTTCGGATCACCCTGTTAGCTCTAGCGCCACTGATACGAGGTTCCACAATCACCACTATCATAGAATTATAGTGTTGAGTAAATAATTTCAGAGATCTCGGAAAATGGGGTTTGGCTGCCCCCCGGCAGTTCCATACTAGGATTGGATACATTAAAATGGGGGGTTGAGAGTATGATCGCCCTGGGTAGGGGCTGTGTCTTGTATGTTCTCCGTCTCCAAATCCATCAGTTGTATTTCTGTATTGAGCATCTGCATCTCCTCTTCCTCAGAAATCGGCCCAAGACTGCCTTTCTGACCATGACGTTTGAAAGGCGGGATTTTACTGCGCCTCAAGCTGATCCCCCATTTGGAGTTTCTTGTTGAAGGGCCCGGGGTGGATGAGGATTCCACCGTATCAATGGGGTTTAGGTCTGGTGGTTTAAAAGTAGCGCGGGTTCTCTTTAAGGGGGAAATGTTTGTGGATGGTGGTTCGGGCAACTTGCTGCATGTCGCCGCAATGGCTTCGGCTTCCTCCCTGGAAAGCACCAGATTAAGGGGGTTGATGAAGCCGGTACAGCAGAGTGCTGAGTGGTGACTGGCTTGGGGTTATCGATAGGTGGGGGGCTAGTCATGCTCCTAGGTTGATCTGGTTGGTTCGGTACATGTGTCTGGGTGTGGGCTAGGTTGTCAGCGGGTTTCTTATCTTGGGTGGTACGGTTGGGTAGATTTTTGGCTACCCAATGGGTCTGCTGGGACGTAGGTATGTTGGTGTTGGTAATGTCTTGTAATGGTACCCGGGTAGGAGGTTGAGGGCTGTTTTGTGCAGATTTGTTGTCTCTCATCTGGTTCTGTGGTTTGGACTTGTTTAGGTGTTTCTTTGGTTTGGGGCCCTTCTTCTCTGCCACCGAAATCCATGGACCAAGTCCTTCCTCGGTATCCTCTTCCAAACCTCCGTTTCTATCCAGGTCCTTCGCTAGCACGTCATATCTTGAGCCTGAGGAGTGGGAACTTGAGGCCACATGAGAAGTCTTAGGACATGGCTGTTGGCGTTGTGGGTTGCGCCGCATTCTCACAGGCGCGTTCATCCATGGTCCTGCACCGGAGCTAGTTGTACCCAGCGATCTGGATAAACTTCCCTCCGTTCGTTGCCCTGCCTCCTCATTGGTAGCCGGAGCAGGGATACCGTGGGGATCTCCACCCGTTTGTGTGTTCAAGGGACAACGATCCATTGTGTGCTCTGCACTCCCGCAACTATAGCAAAGCGTTGGAAGCCCTTCATAAATCACCTCGTTCTCCTTGCCTTTGAACATAATCGTACCTTTGAGCAGTTTGGTTAAGTCTACTTCAACAGCGATTTTGGCAAAACGGCCTCGTTGGTACTCTCGGGTAGCATGGTCAATCCTGATCGATTCGCCCACCAGGTCCCCGAGAGCATTCAGAATGCTTGGATGGTATGTGTGGAGGGGTATGCCGGGGAATCGCACCCATACAACTGCCTTTTCAACTTTACCCGTTGCTGCACAAAAATCAGGTGACCAGGGAAACACGCACAGTGCACTGTTGAAAATCGACCAGGGGCCATCCACGAGGCTATGCAAATAATCTTTCTTGGATTGAAATTTGACAACGAAGAAGTTATTCTCCAGATCTATTACCTTAAGGTGTCCAGAGGGCTGCCACAGAGATTTCAATCGGGCAGTAATTGCTCGGTAGCTAATGCTCTTCCCCAAAAGCTTGACAATCACAGACTGCTCCCATCGCTTCTCTAGCCTCTTTTGGAATGTCAGGGAAAGGTCTAGGGAGGGGATATTACCTTCACAGCCGATGATAATGTCCCCTGGCTCCACTGGAACTTCATCTTCTTCCTCAAGCCAGTCAGAGACTTCCTCTTGCGCCTGGGTATTGGCCAGAAGCTTGGCTCGGTAGCTCGCCGCTGGTTCCTTCATGGTAATCTCTCTCGTTTCAGAACGGTCTACTTGAGTCAATACGGGAGGGGTCTGATTTCGGGGGTCATCGTCGTCCGTTGGCGGTGGGCCGCTGCCGGGGTTAGGTGCAGCAAGATCCCCCATTGGGGACTACAGGGTCGAAAAAGTGACAGAGCTGAGATCTCTCTTTTCTTTTTTGTTTTTTGTTTTCCTTCTTTTTTTTGTCCAGTCGTTTTTTCCGGAATACGATATTTTTGTGTGTGGAAGAAGTCCGTATGTAAATGAGCTGCACTTTGAATGGTAAACAAGCTGTAAACCTGTATTAGTAGAATACACACAGAAATATCATCCAAAGTACAGCTCTTCTAGATTTTTCACGTTTACAGCCTGTTAACAGTATAGGTGCTATGTTAATGTTTCCTATTCCTCTTGCATATTTCTGCTCTCCAATTCCTACATTTGCCAATTATTGAATTAGCAGTATGGCGTCAATGTGAAGCACCAAGAATATTCCCGTCAACTAGGATGGATATATCCTTCTTCAAAAGATGAGTGAACCTGAGCTGGACTTTGGCACAAAGGTTTAATTTTCTACATTTGATGTGGATGAATTATGTCATTGTATAATATTTCTCAAACGTTTATGAAAGCAATACCCCTTCCCTCTTTTGGTTTTCGCCCCATCTGTTGGTGGGTGTTTGATAAATGTTGAATAGTTCTATTGAATTGGAGAATCGCTTTAGAGAGAAATGAAGGATGCTGGGGACAATGGCGGTGGGCCGGGGGGCCAGGGCCTGACCTGGCCACCCCTAACTTTTTTTAGCAGGGGTATGTTAGTAATTTCAGGAATTAAAAAATGTACTAAATCACAATGGCTGGCGCGTGTTTGGGCCTATGTTGTTGCGTTTTGAACGTGTTTGGGCCTATGTTGCCGTGTTTTGAATCCAATCCTTCTTACAATTTTAAAAGTAATGTAATGTGGGCCTAGTACAATTAATTTTTTATATATAAAACTAATAAAGATGTTCTCCAGTAGTAAGTCAAGCAGAAGAAACAACAACATATAAACCAAATAAAAGGAGGGACAACGTGAGATTGCAATTACTTATGCTTTTTTTTAAAAAAAAAACAACCATTATCGAAGAAGTACACGTCCACTTTATCTCCAACAATTTGGTAAAGTTTTATTTTATTATTTTTTCAATAAACTTATTATGTATTTTATTTAAGTATAAAAAATATAAATATTTTTGTATTTGAGAAATTATTATATTATTTAAGACTTTTTGCATTTAAGAATGTAGCTTCAACATTGATTCTCTGACACAATTGATAAATTTCCAGAAGTAACTCAGGTACTTGAAATAAATGAGCATGATGAGATCTCAATTACAGTGTCAGGAATAAGATGGAACCGATGTGAAATAACCGTCGACGGAATATTTATGTTTAATATAGCGCTAAATGAAATGAGGATCATGAACCTACGAATGTAGGCACAGTATAATTGGCCAAAGTATAGAAATACAATTAAGGCTGTATTGAACTCGCCCGAAGCGAGAAATTGGACTCGCCCGAAGCGAGAAATTTCCGGACCTGTAGTCCGTACACCAGAAGGTGTAAAAATTCTATTGGTCATGAAAGGGTATTTGTGCAGAAATAAATAAATAATGAGATGTAAAGCACGGTTTGTGGCACAAAGTTTTTACCCAAACGACCAGGTATTAATTATGAGGAGATATACTCCTCTGTGGTGGATGCAATTATTTTGATATGTCTGGCAGTATATGAAAAGTATTATAAATGCATCTAGTGAATGCTATTACAGCCTATTATTATGGATCCATAAGTCATGAAGATCCCTGAAGGATCCAAGTTGCCTGAAGCAACTAATTCCCGGGAAAATTACAAAAAATAGAACTGAATTGATATTTTCAGTAATTTTTGAGTATGGATAAATCTATGATTGGCACTCCAGAAGAAGCTTCTAAATACCGTGCTATTAAATTGGTCCTGGAGTACCTTGTTATAAAGCCTGAAGCTTTTGACTTAAGTCTATTGGCAAGATGTGTTATCTCTTATCTTCGGGGTATAAAAGATGTGGTGTCATATTAATCCTGTAAGCCCGAAGAAAGAAAAGTTGGTTCTTGCAGATGTCGATCCCCCAGTTGATCCACAAAAGGCACAGCCGGACATCTGCCACAACTTTACACATGAAATTGTTGCATCATTGGGACCACAAAAGCAATAGGACAAAACAGATGCTCCAACAACAAATTATAAAGATAAAGCTACACGCATTGTCCAGTTGGAGTAATGATGTATCAAAAGTGATCAGACAAGGCCTACATCACCAGAAGTTGACAAGAGGATTATTGGCATGCAACGACAACAAGAGATCAAGAGAGGCCAAAATGAGAGGGAGAAGAATACGCACTGCACTCTTTTTCTCTTCACCAAGTTTTTATCCCACAGGGTTTTTCTTGGTAAGGTTTTTAACGAGGCAGTGATTCCAAAAGCGTATTCTGTCTACAGTACAACGACATTCAAGGGGGAGTGTTATGAAAAATGTTGAATAGCCGTTGTACCTGCCAAGGCCAACAACCCAATATTTAACTTTTGTTAAAGGCTAAGGCTATATATATATATAGTGTAACCAGCAGCAAAACGGATGAATGAAAGTGATATGAGCTTTACTCCTCCCAATCATCATCTTCCTCATTCTCCTTCTTCATTACTTGTTTTATAACAAGATTGCAATTACTTATGCTTTTTTTTAAAAAAAAAACAACCATTATCGAAGAAGTACACGTCCACTTTATCTCCAACAATTCGGTAAAGTTTTATTTTATTATTTTTTCAATAAACTTATTATGTATTTTATTTAAGTATAAAAAATATAAATATTTTTGTATTTGAGAAATTATTATATTATTTATGACTTTTTGCATTTAAGAATGTAGCTTCAACATAGATGAATTATGAAGTTTATTAGGTGCTCATGAGTAATGAAAATTAATGAATTATGAAGACATATAAAGTCACCTCAATGACGATTGTCCTGTGGAGCTTTTCCCAAAACCGAACCACCAGCTCCCGAGGTAACACCCATGCCTGAATACCGGCACATATACACATCACAAAACAGTTTTTGAAGAAATAAACAAAACTATGCATGAATGCCGATGTAAAGCTCAACTGAGTAAAACCCGACCCAAGTTAGTCGACTATGAAATTCCCGGGTCTAAACCCGACTTAATGTTCTCTCACCAAAACTCCGAGTAACGGGACCTAAGGTTCACCGGGCTTAAGCCCAACTAAGTCCAAAAGAAATTCCCGGGCCTATGGCCCACTCTTTATGTCGTTTATGAATTCCCGGCCTAAGTCCAAACTAAGTCCAGTTATAATCACCGGGCCTAAAGCCCACTTCCATAAGTCCTTATTTAATTAATTATAGGATTGGGCTCAAGCCCGTTACTTAAGTCCAATGGTCAATCCGAGCCCAAGTCCATCCCGGCCTAAGGTTCTACCCGTGTCGGTATTTACCGGCCTAAGGTTCTACCCGTCTCGGTTTCCACTAAACATAATTAAATACAAATCACAATTCCGAATATAGGTACATGCCATTAATGTATACAAATTACACATTAAAGTATACCGTTAATGAAGTTTAGATGAATTATGAAGTTTTTTGTATTAATTCTTCCAATATCAACAGCGAGGGCATTTTTTGTAATGAAAATTATCAGAAGACTTAATAATTAAGGTAGACAACAAAGTACTAAATGATTTCTTAATCATTTATATTTTGTGTTTTGGCCCCCCTTAAAATTTGGTCTAGCTCCGCCACCTGCTGAGGAGTCGTTGCATGCAAAACATCTTGCACGAGGAAATTGATTCATGAATGATTTTCTCCAAATTATTAGCAATCACGATGGAATCCTTAATTCAATCACTGCTAAAAATCTATTTAGAGGCAAGAAGTGATGAAATGAATGACTCCAGCAAACTTTTAATTAGTATATAATAAATTATTATTATTACTATTATTATTATTATTATTATTATTGGAATTAGGAAAGCATAAGTTCCTCCAAATTTATTGGATTTTTATATATTTCCCTTTGTATTATCGGTCTCCAAGATCTTGGAAACGCAGCACTCTAGGATGTCTTGATCTGGATCAGTCTGTGCCGTTGTTATCCGTTGAAAGGATTGGTGAAGGAAATAATGTCAAAGTTTTTTTAAAAAAAAAAAAAAGAGGAAATTTTTCGTGGTATCCGCGGACTTCTTTTCCTTTGAAATTGTCGATCAAATTAATTACTATTAGAGTAAGAAAAACTTATGAACCCAAATAACAAGGTATGATGACCTGGACTAGGACTAGGACCAATCATCAAGAACTCTGTTGCTTCTGAAAAGTCCGAACAGGCGAATTCAAGTCCCATATTGCTCTTCACCTTGGAACGTCTAGCTGCCTAATGCTTGTTACATTATAATAAACCTCAGCAAAAGATTTTTCTTTCCTGATAGATCGATCGATATAGCAAAAGAATTTCATAATATATATATATATATATATATTAGTTCTGGACGGACGAGATTTATCCACCCATGAGCTTATCAGCTTTTTTTTTCACATGATGACTTTTAAACCCTCCCTGTTAAAAAAATCCGACCTTTGGACGAAATTAATGATCCAGTCAAAAAACTCTATATGGACACATCGCCGTCTATATATGTAGTGTTAGTTTTGACTGTTTTGAGGCCTATATAGGCTTTGAACGCTCGAATTCTTCCCAGACTTCTGTAATCGTTTGACTGAATCTACTCTTTTTTTTTTTGGGTCGATGACTGAATCTAGTTTGTCAGAAAATAAAGGATACTTCTTGGGAAGTTCCATCTATCTCTCAGTTTTGGAGAAACATTGTCGCTGACAAAGATGCGTCTCAGCCTCTACCCAAGAAAAAAAAGAAGATTCTACCAAACGAATAGGATGCATGCAATGACAAGAAAAGAGTGTTGACACTGGAACATGGAAAGGTACGAGAAAAAGAGAATGACTAGATTTTAAGTCATATTCCCTCTGTCTCTCAATATAAGTCGTTTTAGACTTTGTGTTTTGTTCCAGAATATAAGTCGTTTTAAGATTTCAAGAAGCATTAAATTTATTTTTTTAATGTTTATCCTTGCATTAAATTAGTTGTTTTAGACTTTGTATTTTCCTTAGATTTTATTGTTCGGATAATAGAAAGGATAGGTTGGTAATCTAAACAATAAAATTTAATGAGATTAGGCCCTGCTTTTCTTTCGGATTCAGATTCTCTCCTGTAAAGTTATGTCCTGTTCGTTGAATCGTGACCATGATTTTCAAAATCATTGGTGAGAATTTATTTTTACCTTATTTAATTTTTTTAGTTTTTCTTACCTTACATATTTTAGGGCCATTGATTAAACAAATCAACGGTATTTATTTAACAGGATCTCTCCTGTTGAATACTGTACAGGAGAGAATCCAAATCTAAGGGGTGTGTAAAATCGTTAAACGACTTATATTGAGGGACAGAGGGAGTAATTAAGGAGATTAATAAAACTAGTACTATGGTGAGATGTCATTAATACTCCAGTGAATGCAACTAAATCAAACACTTTCTCCCATAATCTTTGCATCTGCACTTTTTCGAGCAACAGGGATTTTTAAACACGTTTTCAGTTGTTATAAGGTTAAGTAATCTTTGCATCTGCACTTTTTCGAGCAACAGGGATTTTTAAACACGTTTTCAGTTGTTATAAGGTTATACATAGCAGTGCAGGGTTAAGTAAGCCCTGCTTGGCGGTTTGGTGCAGCCCTGCTTGATGTAATAAAACTTCAATTTTGGTGAACTGATGTAATAAAACTTGAAATATATATTACTGCAAAATTTGGTGCTTGGATGTCCCAATTGATTCTTCCTGGAATATATGCAAATTTTCCAACTCATATATCTTGCAGCCTGCAATTTTTCCGTAATGGTAGAAACACATTTTCCCGGTGGGATAGTTGGCTTCCAAATGATTGACCAAAAAAAAGGGCTTCCAAATGGTTCTCTTGCTCGTTTTGCAATTGTGAGCAATGTTTTCAATGCCAAAATCTCCCACTGTATGCCACTATTGATTTTGTCTTGGATAGTAATGGATCGAATTGGCTTCTAGTAGGTCAGCTTTATCATTTCAAATTCAGCAGCAAATTCTAGTGTTATTCATCCAGTAATTGGAGTTCCTGACCGGTTTGCTGTAAATGGTCAGTCACTAGGAATTATATAGTTTAGAGGACTTGGCCGCATATTCGTGACAAAAAGCTGAGGGCCAACTAGTATAATTTGCTTTGGGCGCCTGCTATATACCTAAACACAGTTTCATTGCTTGGTTAGCTGATAAATTTTATACCCGTGCAAGACTTAAACATTAGGGCTTAGTTGATGTCGCTCCCTCTTTTGTTCTCAATTTGAGGACTCGAGATATCCTCTTCTATTATTTGGTTGCACCTACTCGTCTTTCAAATTATTTTAGAGGAATGTAATATATAGATCAATTGGAGGTTGACATTTTGGTTTCTCTTGAGCTATACAGAATCTCCACAAAAAGATTGTTGAAGTCTTGCATCAAAAAAAGATTGTTGAAGTCAATGGTTGTGCCTATTGCTTGGAATGCTACCATTTATTGCCCGTGGAAGGAGCGTAATTCACGACCTTTTAACCACCTTCAGGCATTTCTCTCCGAAAAGTATTGTTGTAGAGATTTGCAATTATCTATATATGAACATTTATTACTGGATTATCAAATTTAAGGAGGAGACTTCTCTATCTCCTCATATCCTAGCTTTTTAGTTCTTGTTGGGGAATTCATTTTTCCTAACTTTTCATGCTTAATCTCCAGTTGAGATTCGAAGGGATTAAGCCCTTGTATTTCCTTGTTCTTCTAGAAATTCTAGCTAGTTAATGTGATTTGATTTTAATTCTAAAATATACTTAGAATATACAAAAACAAGATTTAAATCTTTGATTAAATCAAGATAAACAAAGCACATATACAAGATCCCCACCTACCCCTAAGACTAGAGTTATCACATCCTCCCTTCTTTAGACCTCACATTCTCGCGATAGAATCCCAAATCTATATCGTCACCCTAAATTCATCACAAGAATGGGATAAGATTGACTTTGCTTCCATTTTGTCACACTAGGGTAAGAATAACCTCCACAGTAGACTAAAACCACATGGGCCAAAAATTTAAGTTTAAAATTATTTGATAGCTAACCACTTATACATATATACCCAAGACTTCCCTGGCTTTCTATGTGAAACTTCTCCACGGTAATAATAGTGCAGAAACATCACGTAATACCAATATTGGATGACTTGGAACACATAACTACCTAGCAAAAGCAAGAACAATTATATGACTTAGAACTTTTTTTTTAATGTATAGCATAGCACTCTTGTTGTTACTCTTTTTCTTCCCATAAAGTTCACCCACTCTGTTGTTTCTCAAATCTAGTAAACCATAAACTTTTTTTCTCACAATAATGATATGCTCATATATTCAATAGATATTGCTATTGAGTATTGAAGTTTCTTCATACATCTGTATCTGTATGTAGCCTGTTTGACAATCAAAGCATGAATTTCCTAGCAACAACGCGATTGAAAAAAATACATATGTAACGAAAAGCGTAACAAAATATGTGGCAATTTCTGCTTAATACTAGTATTTGACAACATGTTGGTGTCTGTGTCAGACTATCATTTCTCAAGAAAAATGTAAGTATGAGTTATTTGTATATATAACCCATTAATTTATCTAGTTTTCATCATTTTAATATATGTCGGCCTCTGACTGGGCCGCCCATTCACCCTTGACGTGGATACTTTTAAAATCTTGCATGACCTTATATTTATATATGTAGGGAACTTCATGTTTTGAAGCTCAACCCCAATCTCAAACCGGGAATCATCATGTCAATAGGCAAAAGAAGAATGAGGGAGAGATTGAAAGTAGGAGTGGTTCTTGACTTGGATGCTGGGGTGGCCAAGATAGGATGGAGCTGCATCAAAATGGCAATCAACGACTTCTATGCCACTAATAGTCATTACAAAACCAGGATGATCCTTAACTCCAGGGACTCCAAGAGAGATGTCGTTGGTGCAGCTGCCGCAGGTGAATCATACATATTTCTGCATTTCACTGTGTGATTTCTCTCTCTATATATATATATATATTAACTGCTGATATATATATACTCTATCCTATGTTATATATCTTTCTTCCATTTCCTTAATCTCTCTCTTTTTTTGCCGATCTCTCCTTAGCTACGTTCGTTATTTATACGTTCAACTACGACATAATATAAAGTGGTTGAAAGCTGAAAAACGCCCCAAATTTAAAAGGCCGCAGCTGCCTGCCTACTGCTGCATGCACGTATATATTACATGGTTTTCCTTTCTAGATTCAAGCATTGGTGGTTTTCCAACATATATGGATACTTTCTACCAAGATTATGTGTACTTCGCGGAAATTCTTCTTTCTGAGAAAAATAAGTAGTGGGTTAATCTTTAAAATCATAGAATGTATAGTTTCTACCAACATATATATATATGGATAGTTCGATCATCGCATAGTCGGTGTTTCTTGTTATGTCAGTGACAATTCCTTCTTATTTGTTTGGCTGTTAATATATCCAAATAGATTTTAAAAAAAAAAAAATACAATCCAAATAGATGAAGTTCTTACTTATGAATACACCTACAATAGATGAGTTTGTTGCTTACCCTCGACCCAAGAGTCCATGCAGACTACTTTTTTTTCCCTTCCATCCAGTTAATTAAATTGCTTGTTTTTTACTTTGTACGTGCAAGTCTGTTTGCATCAACCGGGCCAAAAGTGACTGTGTGTGTGCCTTTTGGAAGTCAACTGATTAAAATATATCTTAGAAGTATACTGCCTAGAACTTGTAGGGACGAGCAATTTTTCTGCTCAAATTTCAAAAGATTGATGGGGAAATCCGCAATTCATGATACGTGGTTGCCTCCGTAGAAACGATTTGAATTTTCTTACGTTTTGATTCTTAATTTAAAGAACATTTGACTTGTTCTCAAAAAAAAAATAAAGAACATTTGACTTTAGGTTACGCGTATAACTAGTCATGTTTGGGGCTTTATATCAATCTAGTCATTCAACAGTTCAATATTCGTTGCTCTGTCTTTAATTTGCTGCATTATAAGCGCCATGCATATTCTATAATCAAAGTTCCGCTGTAGTAAGCCAATACCAGGATTAGCATTTGAACCAAAACAAAAGGATTTATCCTAGTCATTCCAATTGATCTTTGTCCACCAATCAAACGAAGTACGTAGTTCCGTTGGTTTCGAGTTCGAGTCCCAGGTTGTAGCCTGTAAAAAAAAAAACTAAGTAGTTCCATTTCTTTTTATATTCTTTCATCACAGCTCTGGACTTGATTAAAAATGTGGAGGTGCAAGCAATCATTGGACCGACAACATCAACTCAGGCCGATTTTGTGTTTAATCTAGGAGAAAAAGCTGAGGTGCCCATCATATCATATTCTGCTACAAGTCCTTCCCTCACTTCAATCCGGAGTCCATATTTTTTCAGAGCCACACAAGATGACTCCATTCAGGTGAATGCCATAAGCTCAATTGTCCACACCTTTGGCTGGAGAGAAGTGGTGCCAATCTACATGGGCAATGAATTTGGAGAGGGAATCCTACCATATTTGGCTGATGCTTTGCATGCAGTTGATGTTCGTATTCCCTACAGAAGTGTCATTTCCCCTAAGGCGACAGATGATCAAATCATGGCAGAGCTTTATAAGTTGATGACAATGCAGACCAGAGTTTTTATTGTCCATATGTATCCATCTCTTGGAAATAGACTGTTCAACAAAGCAAAAGAAATTGGAATGATGACCGAAGGGTATGTTTGGATTATGAGTGATGGCATGACTGGTTTCTTGGGTTCATCAACTAGTTTGCACACTGAATCACTGCAAGGAACATTGGGTGTCAAAACTTATGTTCCGAAAACAAAAGAGCTCGAAGATTTTCGAGTTCGATGGAAGAAAATTTTCCTACAAGACAACCCAGACAAAGTTGATGTGGAGTTGAGCAATTATGGATTGTCGGCATATGATGCCACTGTTGCATTGGCAATGGCAGTTGAGCAAATAGCTACCACTGCAAACTTTGGCTTTCAAAAGGCTAATGTATCTACTAGTTCAACTACAGATCTTGATACTCTTGGAGTCTCCCGGAATGGTCAAAACCTACTTAAAGCCTTAGCAAATATCAGTTTCAAAGGCCTGTCAGGAGATTTCCAGTTCATTGATGGGCAGTTACCATCATCACCGTACCAGATAGTTAATGTGATTGGTGATGGAGCTAGAGAGGTTGGATTTTGGACACCAAGAGGTGGACTTGTCAGAGAAATGAAGTCCTCATTACCAATGACAAACATATCTTCCACTTCCAATCCTAAGCAGCTGGCTACCATCATATGGCCAGGGGATTCAACTGCTGTTCCCAAAGGTTGGCAGATTCCAACAAATGGCAAGAAGTTGCGAATAGGAGTGCCAGTACTCCAAGGTTTCAGGGAATTTGTGGGGGTAACAATCGATAATGCTACCAATACTTCAACAGTCACCGGATACTGCATTGATGTTTTTGATGCTGTAGCACAAGCATTACCTTATGCTCTGACTTATGACTATATCCCCTTTGCCAGACCTGACGGGGAAATGGCAGGAACTTATGACGATCTGATCCATCAAGTCAACATAGGGGTAATGTTTCTTTAACCTCTTATTAATTGCAATTGTTTTTACAAGCGTCATATGCTCATTTTCATATGAACTTCTCTCATATGACTAACATATGCTTAACATTTCACTATGATTACTGTTAGCAGAATTATGATGTTGTGGTGGGAGACATAACTATAATCTTCAACAGGTCCAAGTACGTTGATTCTACCCTGCCATTCACTGAAAGTGGGGTCAGCATGGTTGTCCCTATTGTAGACAGCAAGACAAAGAATGCTTGGGTTTTCTTGAAGCCTTTAACGTGGGACCTTTGGGTCACAAGCTTTTGTTTCTTTATCTTCATCGGATTTGTAGTCTGGGTTCTGAACACAGAGTAAATGAAGAGTTTCGAGGGCCTCCATCATACCAAGCTGGAACTAGTTTCTGGTTTTCATTCTCAACCATGGTTTTTGCACAAAGTAATTGTCAGCTTCCCTTAACCATCTCACTATTGATTATCAGCAAATCTTTGAGATGTACTTATGATCCTTATTTACGTTTTGAAACTTTGATTGCAGATGAGAAAGTTGTTAGTAACTTGGGAAGAACTGTGGTGATCATTTGGTTCTTTGTGGTGCTCATCTTCACCCAAAGTTACACTGCCAGTTTAACCAGTTTTCTAACGGTGCAGAAGCTCCAGCCCACTGTAACAGATGTAAAAGAGCTCATCAGGAATGGGAAAGCTGTCGGTTACCAACCCGGCTCTTTTGTGTATGGAATCTTGAAAGACCTGGGATTCGATGATTCTAAGCTCATACCATATGTGTCTCCCGAAGAATGTGATGAACTTTTTACCAAAGGCAGTGGAGCTGGTGGTATTGCGGCAGCATTCGATGAAGTCCCTTATATAAGGCTTTTCCTGTCAAAGTATTGCTCCAAGTATACCATGATAGACCCTACATTTAAAGTAGGTGGATTTGGCTTTGTCTTCCCCAGAAGGTCACCCTTAGTTTCTGATATATCAAGGGCAATCTTGGAGGTAACTGAAGGTGATAAAATGAAGCGAATCGAGGCGGCATGGTTTGGCAAGCAAAGCAACTGTCCAGATTCTACCACTTCTGTTACTTCCACCAGCCTTAGTCTTCATAGTTTCTGGGGATTATTTTTGATCGCTGGAATAGCTTCGGTTTTGGCTCTCATGGTATTCGTTGCCACATTTGTTTATGAAAACTGGGAAGCCTTGATGCCTTCTAATTCATCACAGCATTCCATATGGAGCAGGATCCTTAATTTGTTTAGCATCTTCAACCAAAAGGACTTGAGATCCCATACTTTCAAGAAAAGCGGGAACATCGATAATGTTGGCATCAGTCTTCCCAGTACTTGTGCACCAAGTCCATCAAGCTTTTCAATCCACACAGATTTTTCCAGAGAGCCACCTTCTCCGCTAGGCAGTGACTTGAATTCAAATGGACAGGCACCTCAAGATGTATCAGTAGATGTTGACCAGCTAACCAATCCGAACCAAGAAAATTCAGCTACAGAAATAAACCAAGCAAATATTTGATGTAGATATATACCTTTAACCATACTTGCAGAATACATCAGTGTAATGTAATTAGGACCGAGGCAGGTTTTGACTTTGTATTCACTGCTTGCTTTGTAAGCACTGTGAAGCATGAATAATATCTAAGGCAAGTTCTTAATCCGTCCATTATCGGTTCATGTTTTACGGTTGTTATGCTGTTGAAGCCTTTTAACTTTTAGGACGCGCAAGAACTGTAAAAGATTGTTCACATAGCCAACGATATGAAAGGCTGAATTGAAAACAGTCTTGGCCCTTTTATGGAGATAAATGTAAGTTAAAGAGGCTATCTGGAAATTAAAGGACTGCACAAAGTCCCGTTTATGGACTGATTAATTGATTTTAGTTCTGTCTTTTTTAGTTCCATGTATTGGAAATTTGAGCGAGCCAATTTTGATTGTGATTACTTCTTTACCTTTATATCCAGTTTCCAAACCTTCAGAAAAAAGTGAATGGCGTGGATCTATACAACTTCTATTGCGATACTACTGGCTGTAGACAGCATGGTACATGGATTACAAAACTTTCCTAGCCTTCTGTCATTTGTACACGCAAACATAGATTTACAGATGGTGATATATCATGGTAGATACTGGTCTAGGCACTCTTTTAGCTTTTGAAACGTCACAGGCTTTGAAATGAAAGAGTCCATACCATTTGCATAGCATTCTTCTGCGCTTTCTGACAGCGCATTCGCTGTCATCTGCATTGCCAACAAGATTTCTTGTAAGTGAACCCTATCAATTCTACTCAATTTGTATGACACTATATATCACAAGTAATAATGGTGGCTGCAAGAAATGTAAGAACTCACCGCGATTATAGGGATCCGTCTTGAAGAAGGCTGACAACCTTGACCACATACTGATGAATCATTAGAAGGTGTACATTGTTCTATTCCTGCCTTAACTGCATCATCCCAACTTCCAGTTTCTTCAAATGCACGAATCAATTTTGTAGCTTCAAGGCCATTCATAACTGGCATGCACACATCCTGCAAGGTAGCTTGGTTATCAAATTTATAGAACCTAAAATCGAATGAGACTACATTAGTAAAAGCT
>JAKUCV010002633.1:0-39882 GCA_028386065.3 Turnera subulata | reverse complement strand
TATATCTTTTGCTTTTAGTTTACTAGCAAGATATGGTTTTGCCCCAACTCGCAGATATTGGAATGGGATAAAACATATTTTTCGATATCTTCGGGGTACAATGGATATGGGATTACTTTATTCGTCTGGGTCCAAACCCGATCTAATTTGCTATGCAGATGCAGGTTATTTGTCTGATTCACATAAAGCTTAGTTACAAACAATCTACTTGTTTACTTATGGGGAACTGCTATATCGTGGCGATCCACAAAGCAAAGTATTGTTGCCACCTCTTCAAATAATGCAGAAATTGTAGTCGTACATAAAGCCAATCGAGAGTGTGTTTGGCTAATATCAATGACGCAACATATTCGAGATTCATGTGAATTGGATAGTGGGAAAGATATTCCAACAACCATTTATGAAGATAATGCTACCTGCATTACCCAATTGAAGGAAGGATACATCAAAGGCTACCAGACAAAGCGCATATCACCAAAATTTTTTTCACTAATGATCTTCAAAAGAATTGTTATATTTGTGTTCAACAGATTCGCTCAAGTGACAATTTGGCAGACCTACTTACAAAATCGCTACCTACTTCAACTTTTGAGATAAGGAAGATTGGCACGCGACAACCTCGAGACATCAAGGGAGGCCAAAAAGAGGGAGAGTAGAATACGCACTGCACTCTTTTTTCCTTCACCAAGTTTTTATCCCACTGGGTTTTTCTTGGTAAGGTTTTTAACGAAGCGTATTCTATCCAAAGTACAATGACATTCAATGGGAGCGTTGTAAATAAATTATGGTGAATGTCATTGTTACCATCTAGTAAAACTCATTTTTATGATACCCAAATTTACCCTCGGTAAATATTTTACCCCTAAACCTAACATCCAATTGGATTCATTCCTTTGGCCATTTACTCTCCATAATTCTCTTTGTCCTAATCTTGATATCATCTTCCTTTACCTAATATTTTTTATTTTATCTTATTAAATTAATTATTCTTATTTATTCTTATCCTCCAATTTTCACCTATAAATACCCCCTTCATTTTCATACACATTTACATATTTGATCTCTATAAACTCACTCTCTTCAAATTTTCATACACTTCTCTTCTTTCCTCCCTCCATCATTAGTATAATTATTCTCCATTTCTATTATTATTGAAGGTGTATTACTACCCACAAAATTATATTATTACCTTGATCAAGTTTGTATTATTCCATCAAATAGTGAATTTCTCCCTCTATTTTATAATAAATATTAATATTTGTTATATATATAGGCTTCGAATTATCTAGACATCAAGAATTTGCTAGAACTGGTGTGCCAGACGGTGGCGGACATGATTAAGTGGAAGACTCCGGAGGAAATTCGCAAAACTTTTCATATCAAGAATGACTTCACGCCGGAAGAAGAGGAAGAGGTTCGCAGTTAGAACCAATGGGCCTTTGAGTGACCACAATATATATATTAGAGAAAACCAATGGGCCTGTGAGTCGTAAAGCTTTCCCTTTTTTTTGGTCACTCCAAGTCTGTTTCGCACGAGGACGACAGTCTTTTTTGCAAGAGGATTGCTACTTTATTTCGTTTTGTCTCATGTTTTAAATTGGAAGTGGTTTTAGTGTTGGCAATTCAATGTTTGCTTAATTAATTTGATATTTTACTTTATTAGATCGGTCTTTCTCTCTCGCTTAAATAATGTATTTTATGTTTATGATGTGATGATGATATAAGTTTGTTTCTTAAGTAAATTTTGAGATCCTACCGTACTGAAGTGATAATATATATATTATTGGTTTATTGGGTTGTACACCCATGATGGACTAGGCCTATTTGGTAAGGCCTAGGTCCATATTCTTTTTATAGAAAACTATTAGTCAGTTTTCTCAACTACTGGGGGTAGAGTACCAAAAATAACGTGGGTTGTTATTAACTATAAACTCTCCCTCTCCCTCTCTCTGCTCTCTGGTTTTTTCCAGAAAAATACAGAAATCATCTTCATACAAAACTAGAGTTCTTAGGTTGTGGTTAGTGGGTTATTTTCTAGTGATTAATATCCTAGTGATCTAACTCTCGACCAATAAAGATGCATGATGATCCAGAGTAATCAACCGATCCAGACTCCGGTTTCAACGGGCTCCAATTCAACAGATAAAGATAAGTCTTCTTCTTCTGTTAATTTAATCTTCTGCTGTGCAATATGTTTATGTGTTGAACATGCTTAAATTTCCAACATTGGTAGCGAAGCCCTAGGCTTATTACCTGATTGATTTAGATGGTTTTGTGTAAATTTGAGAATCAAATGATGTAAACGGAGGCAGGCTTAGAGGTTCGAGGAATGATGCACACCAAGGCAACCATAAAGGAAACAATGGCGACAAGCATGGGGCTTGGATGTATTCCAACAAACTCAAAGTTCATCATCATAAGCTTACTTTCAGAATCAAGTCCAAAATTCGATCTCACAAGAAATTTAAGAAGAGATGGAGATTAAAGTCAAGAATGCGAAGAACATGTGTAGAAATTCCTGGAGCGCGCAGTCTCGGAAATAAATTCATATTTCGAGATCTACAACTCGGATTGCTACGATCTTGGACTCTCTGGAAAGATAAGACAAAGATCTACAACTTTGATGTTGAGTTCAGAAGCTGAATCTGCCGTTGTCTGTAATTAAAATGCACTTGAAGTGGTTGGACAGATTCTGTCCGAAAATTCAGTTTTGTCTTTTTAATTATCGAGTCTAGTCCATTATTAATTAGTTGATTAATGTGGGCTTTAGTTATTTGGGATTTTAATGTAAGGATTTAATTAGTGTCCAAGTTATGGGGCTCAATTAAAATCTTAGTAATAGGAGTGACTTGAGGAGGTGACTTGAGGAGGTGGCCGACTTTAGGGTTGAGGAGGTGCCGACCTAGGTGCTTTTGTTCCTCTATAAATAGAGATCTAGGGGTTCATTGTTAGACAGAATATTTGAGAAATAAAAAGTTCACCAAAGCTTGAATATTCTCACTACAAGAGAGGAGTCTCTTTGCTTGTTTTTATTTTAGGGATTTGCTAACAATTGCGGATAGTGATATTTGCTATTGTGATTCATATTCCTTTGTGCTTTGTTTCTTTGTTGTCTAGCACCAAGAGATTAGGAGGTGGAGGGGCTATAGCATCCATCTGTTGCCTAGCACGGATTGTTAGGAGGTGAAGAGCAACGGTGCATAAAGTGTGCACGATTGGTGGTGATTTGAGATCAGGACAATCTTAGATACGAAGGTGCTTCTAGGGTCGGCTAGGTGTGTTATCGTATCATCAAATCCATGGTATGAACTTCTCTCTGGACAAAAAATTGTTTTATTCGATTGATTCTGCAATTATTCTGTTATACGTGAATTAATTTTTGTGATTCAATTTATGTAATTGAATTGGTAACTGCAATTTATTGATAATCGGGTAAAACAATTGCCACTGTGTGTTCTTTGTGAACAACGATACAGATACACAAAACCCATGAATAAGATTGAATCCGTATTTTGTTCCTCGTGGGGCGGCGTTGTGGTGTTTGTCGCCACGGCCGGCTTGTGGCAGGCGACTGGCGACGCATGGTGAAGGAGTGAGATGGGGATCTCGTGGGCTGTGGCCTGTGTCCCGATTCTCACACCCGGAGAGGAGCGAGGCGGCGTTCGTCGCTACAATTAGCTCCGACCACTGCGATGGTGTTTGTGACGGCTGCGGGTCCTCTCTGTGTGGGCTGTGACTTAGGGCCGAGACGAGGCGACGGTGGTTCTTTGCAGTGGAAGCGAGGTTGGGCTTTGTGCTCATCCTCGCGTGAGTCATGCTACTGTGTGTGGCGTTCGCTGCTGTCGTCCCCGACTTCGGCCGACGACGCACAGCGACTTGATGGCGCAGGTGGTTCGCGACCAAGACGGTGGGTTCTTGGTGGAGCGAGCTGCGGCGGCTTGAGACCGTGACCTTTTGTGGTGATGTGATGGCGGTGTTGTCCTTCTTCAGGCGTGCAGATGCTCCGGTGGGAGGCTATTGCAGGCGGCGGTGGCGGGTTCATCTCGTTGAGAAAGAGATGAAACCCTACTGCACACATGTTTTATTTAAAGTCTAACACATAGTTAGTTTAAATAAAAATAAGTAAACAATCAATCATAAAATAAAGAAACTTATTCTTTAATATTATTTTATACATACTAGATAACTAACATATAATTATCTAATACGATTGAAGATACTTAATTTTACTTACCATCTAACACATAGTTAGATTAAAATAAAAACAATCATTCAATCATAAATTAAAGAAACATATCCCTTAATTTATTTTCCTGTATAAAATAATTCTTGTGGAAAAATAATATACAACCCACACAATAAGACCCATTAACTTAGAAGAGCCCACAAATTTCCAAGCCCATACAAATAAACATTAAATTTAAGGCCCAAAAATGGCTCGGCTCGGCCCAGCCAAACAGATCGGCTCGGATCAAATCCGGCTTGCCGACACACATGCGAATAAAATAAAGTCAATCATATCAGATAATTATATGTTAATTATCTAGTTTGTGAAAAATAATATTTTTATTAAAGAATAAGTTTCTTTAATTTATGATTGATTGCTTGTTTATTTTAATCTAACTATGTGTTAGATGATAAATAAAATCAAGTGCCTTCAATCAAATTTAAAATAATTATTTGTTAATTATCTGATTCATGAAAAATAATTTTAAAGAATGAGATTCTGTAACAGCCCGAGTAAAATTTTTGGATTTTTACCCGGACTGTAAAAGTCTTTTTATCGTGATTTACTGTTGAATTAATCTTGGGTAATTAATTCAAGGTAAATCGGGAGTCGCTTTTCGAAACCGAGAGTTTTCCCGCGCTCGTGATTTTTCCGTGGATTTTTCGGGCCTAAGTTGGTATTTTCTCGGGTCCCGGAATCCTTAGGAAAATCACACCGGAAAATAACTAAGGAGGTATCAGTTATTTTCTGGTCTGGACCGGACTCGATTAATAATGCAGACAAGCTGCATTATTGAAGCTTCACATGTTGTGCAGTAAAAAAACAGATTAAAACTGGTGAAGAAGAAGGGAAAGGGGAAGAAGAGGAGAAGAAAAAGAAAAGAGAGGAAAAAAAAAGAGAGAAAAGAAAGAAGAGGAAAAAAAAGAGAGAAGAGGAAAAAAAAAGAAAAAGAAAAAAAGGAAACTGGAAAAGAAAAACCGAGAGAAGAGGAGAAGAAGAAAAATAAAAATAAAGAAAGAGGGAATCGGAAGGAAAAAAAAAAGAAGAGAGAAAATTAAAAAAAAAGAGAAGGGGAGGGGAAGAGCAGCGCCGGACACCGTCACCTCTGCCGCCACCGAGCCACCGCACGCGTCACCACCCCTGGCATCGTCTTCCTCACAGCGTCGCTGACCGGACGCAGTCCTCGCTTCCCGATCCCGCCGCCCGACGCGCCGCTAGCAGCCAAGGACCCGACGGGCTGCACCTCCTTCCTGCCGCTCGTCGCCACTGCAGCAGACCACGTCAACAGCTGCCGCCTCGTCGCACCACCCTTGCGACGCCTTCCTTCGCACCTCGCCGTTCCGTGCCTCGCCTGGCGTCTCGCCGTCGTCTGCTGTACCAAGGTGAGCAGACCCGTTTGGAGTAAGACTCGACCCGCATGGGTCGTGTGTTGGGTCGGGTTGGCCCGTCCCGTGGGCGGGTTGCGCTTGGGCTGGGAGTGGGCTGCGATGACTTGGGCCTGCTGCTTGGGTCCGCCTGGGCTGTAGCATGGCCTTGGTTGGACCTATGCAGGGGGGTTGTATATGGCCCAATCCGGAATTATATATAAAAAAATAAAATTAAATAAAATTAAAGTAAATAAAACCAGGTATATTTTCTGAAAAAAATTAATTAAATATGGTAATTATTTTTGGGAAAATTAATTAGTATGGGTTTTGGTGTTTTAAAAATATATATATATATATATATATATATATAAATGTATATATAAACTTGATTCTTTGGAATTAAAGATAATTATATTTTGTTTTGAAAAATTATTATTATGTTTCCAACATGTTATATATATTCTGGAAAATCATATATATGTTGTTATTTTTCTAGAAAATTATGAAACTACCTTTGGGAAATGTTTTCCTAAAAAAAGATAATAATAATATTTAGTAATTATATTTTGTCAAGTATAACATTTATGGAAATAATTTTGGGATAAACATATATATAAGTTATAGCTTCCAGAAAAAGAAATGATGTTTATTATTTTGGGAAAAGTAATTAATTTATGAAAATATTTTGAAAAGAGTTTTAATTAAAGTATGGTACCGAAATTATATTCGGATATACGTACGGTATAATATTTTCGGTAAAAAAATGATAGTAAAGGATATATAATCGGGATGGGATTATTTCGCAGTTTGGGCATCATAGTATACCGATTATGTGCATTTATGTGTATATGTTGTTTTGCTGTATAGGTTTGGATATCGGGCAGTTTCCCGAGGAGCCGGCGTCGGACCGGTCATTGTTTCCGGAGTTGAGTAATCGGCCAAGGTGAGGATGGATTTCCTTCAATATGTGCCTGTATTACTCGGTTATTGTGTTTGTTGATTATTGCACTGTTGGTTGTAACATTTGTCTGATTGTTGTCGGGATATTTATCCCAGTATTTTGATTTGGTTTTTGGGATGTTTATCCCCGTGTCGAGTTTTGGATATTTAATTTCGTGTCTTTGGGTATAAGTATAACGGAATTAATAGTAAATTGTAATAAGGATGTTGATCCTTGATTTTGGATAGGGATGCCTATCCCGGTATTTTGGTTTGGGATGTTGATCCCTGTGATTTGATTTTAATGACGGTAATATAATTGTCACGTGGTAAGTAGTGGTATGACTCGATGGTTTAAGACTGTTTCGTGGTGGCCTTGACCTAGGTTACTTGTGATAAGCATGTCTATGCTTGGGATGTCTATCCCGTGATTATTTTTGGGATGTCGATCCCTGGGTTCTCTGGATTTGGTCTGGCACCCGGAATGTGTTGATAACCAGGTCTGACCGCTAGCTTATCCGTGACGGGGCCCGAAAAAGATAAAACTGGAAATTGGATTTTATTTGAGTTTTTTTATTTGTTTCATTTTGGCGGTTTTACTGTTTTGACCTTGAGTATTTATAGTGTGCATATTGATTGTCTTTCCTTCGTCGGTGAGCACTTCGGACTCACCCCTCACCTGCGGGCTTTCATCCCATAGGATGAGTTATTTTTGTTGTACAGGTTTGGTGCATTCCAGACAGGCTGCGGCGTTATCCCTTGGACAAGGCTTGGATCCATAGTTTGCATCAGTGTCGCATACAGTGTATTGTGAGTTGTTATGTCTTCCGTTGTGCATTGTTTTACTATTATTGGGCCATTGGGCCGTGCTGAGTTATTACTGTTGTTTTTATTATGGGCTGTTGAGCCCGGATATCTGTTATATACACTGTATGCTGGGCTTTGTTGGGTTAGGTTGTTACAGTTCCGGCACGTGTTTACTGTGTACGGTAAATACGGGTCGGGGCGTTTCTTTTTGGTAGCGTAGCGTGCGTTAGGTCTTGTTGGGCAGTCTTTGTGTGTTTGCTATTCTTGTTTGCATAGTTCGCTCCATTTGTTTATTATTTTATATCATTTTAGTTAGTGCATTATGGATCCAGTCAAGGGACGCCAGCTGTCGCAGAACATACACATAAGAGGTAATGATGCCATAAATAAGCGAAAATATAAATATTATTAATAATACTAATATTTTGGTTACAAAGATAAACATTACATTGATATTTTATAAAAAGGAAAATACATTTATCGCCTTGGAACGACGTTGACCCTGAAGCTGTTGGGGTCGTTGTTGATGTTGACTTGGATGCTGTCGCTCCACGAGAACCACATGCCGCCCTTGTTGTCCTGGCCTGAAAGCTCGAACCGGTTTGCTTGAGGGAACCGGAGTGGGATGAGAACGTGATCGTCCTGAGGTTGCCACTGGGTCTCCGTGAGAAGAACCATGTTTGGCTTGTATTAGTTCTTCAGGTCCCTCAGAGTACGTGAGAACTCCTGGGAATGTCTAGCGACTCCTCTGCAGTTCCACACCAGTAGTCGGGCCTTTGGCCAAGTTACGGGTAGACGAGTTACTCTGGGCATGCTCTGAGCTGTCATCGAGAGCTGATAGTAGGTGCCTTACTCCAGGGTATGGCAAGTGGACTCCAGGTTGAACTCCTGAAGCCTTTCCGAGATGAAGAACATGATGGAGTTTGTCGATCCGTAGTAGGAGGTCCTCAGAGTGCCATGGTCCTCCAGGAAGAACATCTCTTCCATGGGATTGATGAAGACCGCGATGAGTAGAGTTCGTCGACGAAGACCAGACGCGGCATTCTGCCGAGCTCGTTCGGTAGCTCTTCTGGATGCTCGTTGACCATGCTGTAGGCCAGCCGGTTTCTTCTTCCTAGATTGGCACCTTCGACGAAGAAGACGGAAGAGGGAGCAGGCATGTTGTTTTGGACGGGTGGGTATTTTGTTTTTCTGAGCGTTGTGGTTTTTTTTGTTTTTCTGAGCGTTTGTTTGCCTTAAAATGCTTTTGATGATTTACACCTCACCGCTCCGTTTCTTTTATACTCTTATGGGGAGCGTGATTATTGTTTTCGATTTTCAAGATCTTGCTTTTTGAAATTCTGTCGTTGCTTCATTTATTGTTTGTTACTTTATACGTTTTTCGGGCTACGATGCTAGAGTTTTTCAGCCTTTTTCCATCTCATGATTTTCTTTTGCTCTGGCTACCTTGTCCGTTCTTTTCATGGTTTTTTTTATATTTTCTTGCATCTTTTATCACATGCATCCATGACCGTTGAGGCTAGACTGATGGGACCGTACCTCAAGTAGAGCGCATGTACGATAAGCTCTCAGCTGTTTGGACACCGTGGAGAGATGCGAGACTTGACAGACGTTTTTTACTCATGCGGAAATTGTGAACAAGTGGGTATCGTTTCCTTCGAGGGACACAGGACGCTCTCGTGATCGTCACCTTACGAGATAACGGACGTCTCTTTCAGGAGGGAAACAGACGTCACCGTTAGTTGCACGTGTTACGTTCCTTGGGTTTGAGGGTGTTTACGTCCGATATGAGCGCCGAGTATGAAAACATGTTTTTGTTTTAATTTTTTTTGTTTTGATTTTGTTAAACGAGTTTTGCTTCTAATTTCTTTATATTTGATTTTATATTCTAACATCGATGTTCCTACCTTTGCACAATTCTTCAAAACAGGCAGAAGGCTCAGAACATCGATGTTGGCATCCCAAACAGTTGATTTTTATTTTGCTTGAGATGTTTTATTTTTCTGTTTAACATAAGATTTCGTACATAAGAATTTTGATTTAAAAAGGAAATTTATTTTATTTATTTTATAACAGTTTTACAACAGGAGAAGAAGTACTCTATGGAGTTACTTGCTTCTCTAGATCTTTTACAAGTTTTTGGACGGTTTTCATGTGAGGGAAGAGTTCCGCGCATGCCAATTCTATCTGCAACACCGCCGAGCTGATCTTCTTCAGTGAGACGTTCAGCTGCGTCAGTGTCTGCTGTGGAGTGCTGCTTTCAGCTATCGCCTTGCCCTTCTTATCCTCAGCTTTCTTGGGAGCACGCTTCTTTCGCCATTAGCGAGAGACCACCATGTGTTCTTTCAGGCCGACGATGTTCGTCTTGAAGCGTTTTTTCGGAGGTTCTTCATCGGAGCTTGTCGGGAAAGCAGTGCCGCCGATGTAGCTGTTGTTCTCGGAGTCTGAGGTAGTCCTTGATCTCAGTGGAGAGTCCATGACTGTGTGTGAGTATGCCAGTCATGAGGTTTGGTATTTATAAGCGGATGAGATGTCGCCTAAGGGTATAAGAAGTATCTCATGTTGAGGTTGGACACCTGGCAGAGTGTGCCAGAAGCTTATCGTGGTAGGACCCACGGATAAGACGGAATTTTGGGGACGAAATTTTTTTTAAGGTGGGTAGACTGTAACAGCCCGGGTAAAATTTTTGGATTTTTACCCGGACTGTAAAAGTCTTTTTACCGTGATTTACTGTTGAATTAATCTTGGGTAATTAATTCAAGGTAAATCGGGAGTCGCTTTTTGAAACCGAGAGTTTTCCCGCGCTCGTGATTTTTCCGTGGATTTTTCGAGCCTAAGTTGGTATTTTCTCGGGTCCTGGAATCCTTAGGAAAATCACACCGGAAAATAACTAAGGGGGTATCAGTTATTTTCTGGTCCGGACCGGACTCGCTCAATAATGCAGACAAGCTGCATTAATGAAGCTTCACATGTTGTACAGTAAAAAAACAGATTAAAACCGGTGAAGAAGAAGGGAAAGGGGAAGAAGAGGATAAGAAAAAGAAAAGAGAGGAAAAAAAAGAGAGAGAAAAGAAAAAAGAGGAAAAAAAAAAAGAGAAGAGGAAAAAAAGAAAAAAAGAAAAAAAAGGAAACTGGAAAAGAAAAACCTAGAGGAGAGGAGAAGAAAAATAAAAATAAAAAAAAGAGAATCGGAAGGAGAAAAAAAAGAGAGAAAATTAAAAAAGAGAGAAAATTAAAAAAAAAGAGAAGGGGAGGGGAAGAGCAGCGCCGGCCACCGTCACCTCTGCCACCACCGCACGCGCCACCACCTCTGGCATCGTCTTCCTCACAGCGTCGCCGACCAGACGACGTCCTCGCTTCCCGATCCCGCCGCCCGACGCGCCGCTAGCACCCAAGGACCCGACGGGCTGCACCTCCTTCCTGCCGCTCGTCGCCACTGCAGCAAACCACGTCAACAGCTGCCGCCTCGTCGCGCCACCCTTGCGACGCCTTCCTTCGCGCCTCGCCGCTCCGTGCCTCGCCTGGCGTCTCGCCGTCGTCTGCTGTACCAAGGTGAGCAGACCCGTTTCGAGTAGGACTCGACCCGCATGGTTCGTGTGTTGGGTCGGGTTGGCCCGTCTCGTGGGCGGGTCGCGCTTGGGCTGGGAGTGGGCTGTGATGACTTGGGCCTGCTGCTTGGGTTCGCCTGGGCTGTAGCATGGCCTTGGTTGGACCTATGCAGTGGGTTGTATATGGCCCAATCCGGAATTATATAAAAAAATAAAATTAAATAAAATTAAAGTAAATAAAATCAGGTATATTTTCTAAAAAAATTAATTAAATATGGTAATTATTTTTAGGAAAATTTATTAGTATGGGTTTTGGTGTTTTTTTTTAAAAAAATATATATAAATGTATGTATAAACTTGATTCTTTGGAATTAAAGATAATTATATTTTGTTTTGAAAAATTATTATTATGTTTCCAACATGTTATATCTATTCTGGAAAATCATATATATGTTGTTATTTTTCTAGAAAATTACGAAACTACCTTTGGGAAATGTTTTCCTAAAAAAAGATAATAATAATAATTAGTAATTATATTTTGTCAAGTATAACATTTATGGAAATAATTTTGGGATAAACATATATATAAGTTATAGCTTCCAGGAAAAAAAAAATGATGTTTATTATTTTGGGAAAAGTAATTAATTTATGAAAATATTTTGAAAAGAGTTTTAATTAAAGTATGGTACCGAAATTATATTCGGATATACGTACGGTATAATATTTTCGGTAAAAAAATGATAATAAAGGATATATAATCGGGATGGGATTATTTCGCAGTTTGGGCATCATAGTATACCGATTATGTGCATTTATGTGTATATGTAGTTTTGCTGTATAGGTTTGGATATCGGGCAGTTTTCCGAGGAGCCAGCGTCGGACCGGTCATTGTTTCCGGAGTTGAGTAATCGGCCAAGGTGAGGATGGATTTCCTTCAATATGTGCCTGTATTACTCGGTTATTGTTTTTGTTGATTATTGCACTGTTGGTTGCCACATTTGTGTGATTGTTGTCGGGATATTTATCCCAGTATTTTGATTTTGTTTTTGGGATATTTATCCCCGTGTCGAGTTTTGGATATTTAATTTCGTGTCTTTGGGTATAAGTATAACGGAATTAATAATAAATTGTGATAAGGATGTCGATCCTTGATTTTGGATAGGGATGTCTATCCCGGTATTTGTGTTAGGGATGTTGATCCCTGTGGTTTGATTTTAATGACGGTAATATAATTGTCACGTGGTAAGTAGTGGTACGACTCGATGGTTTAAGACTGTTTCGTGGTGGCCTTGACTTGGGTTACTTGTGATAAGCATGTCTATGGTTGGGATGTCTATCCCGTGATTATTTTTGGGATGTCGATCCCTGGGTTCTCTGGATTTGGTCTGGCACCCGGAATGTGTTGATAACCAGGTCTGACCGCTAGCTTATCCGTGACGGGGCCGGGAAAAGATAAAATTGGAAATTGAATTTTATTTGAGTCTTTTGATTTGTTTCATTTTGGCGGTTTTACTGTTTTGACCTTGAGTATTTATAGTGTGCATGTTGATTGTCTTTCCTTCGTCGGTGAGCACTTCGGACTCACCCCTCACCTGCGGGCTTTCATCCCGTAGGATGAGTTATTTTTGTTGTACAGGTTTGGTGCATTCCAGACAGGCTGCGGCGTTATCCCTTGGACAGGGCTTGGATCCATAGTTTGCATCAGTGTCGCATACAGTGTATTGTGAGTTGTTAAGTCTTCCGCTGTGCATTGTTTTACTATTATTGGGCCATTGGGCCGTGCTGAGTTATTACTGTTGTTTTTATTATGGGCTGTTGAGCCCGGATATCTGTTATATACACTGTATGCTGGGCTTTGTTGGGTTGGGTTGTTACAGTTCCGGCACGTGTTTACTGTGTACGGTAAATACGGGTCGGGGCGTTTCAGATTCTTTAATAAATTTTTCATTGCTTGGTTTTTTATTTAAGAATTAACTATGTGTTATTCTTTAATGAAAAATAATTACTTTTGATAATTATATGTTAATTATTTATTTCAAAAGCGCTTTATTAAAGAATGAGTTTCTTTAATAAATTATTAATTGCTAATTTTTATTTTTGAATTCAACTATGTGTTATCTTCTTTAATAAAAATTATGTGCACTTAATAATACTAGATAATTATATGTTAATTATCTATTACAGAATAAGTTCTCTTTAATATAAGTTGATTGCTAATTTTATTCTTGAATTCAACTATGTGTTGATCTTTAGAATAAAATAAGTGCGCTCAATAAAATTAGGTAATTATGTGTTAATTATCTATTTCTCGCTTAAGAATAAACTTAGTGTTTATTCGTAGTGGGAGTTAAAAAAATTGCTTTATACTATTGAATATTATGCAATAGTTAATTATTCTTTTAAGCATGAATGATGATGCACTTTGATGGATTTTCGATTTTGTGCTTGGAAGTATGTTAGCTATTTATTTTATTTATTTATTGTATAAAGTATGAATTATTCTTGTATATGTGATGTGGCATCCTCTGTGGACTTATGTCATTATATTTATTTTTAGACAATGTGTTATAGTTTATTATTGACTGTTGTAAAAAATAATATCATCATTAAACCTCATAAGTTAAGAATGTCTACGATGGTATTTGTAATGTTTTGAATGCATGAAAATCCAATATGTTAGATTAATGTGATATTTTGTTCTCTGAAAACCATAAAGGGTGAGCCTGTAAAAGGTAGAAAGAAACCTCTAGCTTGTGAGCAAGAGGGAGTAATTCTTTCCTGCACTTTGTGTGTGGCTGTTAGAATCCAAAGTTTTTGTAACTTTTGGACTACCTTTAAAATTAAGTTTGGCGGTGTGTCCTTAACCAAACTTAGACAGTAGTAAGTGATAATGGTCACTCACTTGGTAAGGAACAAAGAAGTTCCAATTGTCATTTATTTTTACCACTACTTCTGACAATGTTGCTTGTCATTTTGAGTAAGATGTGGAACACCTGCGGGTGGCCAATAGGACTACTCAAAGAAGTGCCTTTGTGGCTAAAAATACTTATGTTGGTAATAGTACCAATTGCTAAGTATAAGTCTTTTTTGACAAAAATGGTAAAAATTAAAGAAGGCTCGAAATAAATTTAATGGTGATAATGAGAAAAAGTTCCTACTTATCCAGATGGTAGAAACAAGGTAAAGCTAAATGCTTTAACTGTGGATGATAAACATATTTTGGTGCTTTGTGCATCACTTTTATGAAGGTATGTCTTTCTTAAAATACAGACAGTTTAGTACTGTTTGTTACTTGAATCAATCATCAATTGGATAGTTGATTCAGTATCCACAAATCGTGTAATAAATGAATCAGGATCATTTATTTACTACTGTCAAATTTCGATTGAATCAAAATGAGTTCATGTAGGAAACTGACTCTGACGAGAAAGTTTAAGGATTAGACTGGTTGTGTAACGGTCAAAATCCTAAACCTACATGGTATATATTTTATTCATCAAACATGACAAACCTTGTTTCTAGTGGGAGTAGATTTGTTCTACTATACTAACCTTTATGGATATATTTTTTTTTGTATGTTTATCTTGTTTTTTCTAGATAATGAATATGTTTCAAATAGTTCCAGACTTTCTCCTATTTTTATGTCTTCATTCTATGTGAATGATTAAGTGAATGTATGTCATTCTATTTCTGATCATACGGATCAATAAAGAAAGAACCGTCTCGCCAATGTGGGCTTGATGGGTTCATTTTCAAGGTTGAACTTCATATGTATGAATTCTTTCTTGAGGGGAAGGTGACAAGGAAATCATACCGAATTACATCACAGAGCAAAATATCATTTGCAATTAATTCGTTCAGACATATGTGGTCGATTTGAATGTGAGGGCAAGGCATGGTGCCTACTATTTCATCACTCTCATTGATTTTCCATAAGTCTTAGACTATTGAGTGCCATTGTCGGTTTATGAACCATGTGGAAAATCAGCTTGATAGTTGTATCAAAGCAGTTGGCTAGGGCCATGATATTTGTATGATTGGTTCATATAAATATGTGATAAAATATGATTAGTTAAATAGTTAGCCAATCTTAAAAATCCACAACAAAATGTTGTTATTAAGAGAAGAATTTGATTCTTCTAGAAATGGTCAGGTTTATGGTAACCTGATGTCCTCCAAAATGTTCTTGAAAAATGTGTTTTTCAAGAAAAGTCAAATATAAGAAACATGATCAAGAATAGTAACTTGGAATAAATCAATTGAGTATTGATGAGTCCAAGAGAATCTTGATCCTAGTGGGAGCAATTGGATAATGGTGAATTTGGTTTATTAAATCCAATACCTCAAAAGTGGTCACGATATGGAACCGAGACGACACTTTAGATCGATGGTACTGATCAAGAGTACCTAAAGGCTCTCATAATATAACCTCTTTTGTAGAGGGGAACTTGAAAGATTGTTTCTTATAAGACTAAAAATGAATGAATTAACACAACATGAGTTGTACTTCATGCAATCAAAACAAATTTGAGTGTTGGTAAAACATGTGAGGCTTTTGGGAACAAATAGGTTCTCCGAACATTATGCTAAGTGCTGATGAGCCAATAGATGTTTTTGATCTTGTATTACATCAAGTGGATGTAAGAATTATCTTTCCTTAGTGAAAAATTAGAAGAAAATTTACATGCAACAAACTGTGAGTTTTTGTTGTAAAAGGGCAAAGATACTTAGTATATTAGTGTATTGCCCATTCAGGTCTGTTTGAAGACTCTGTAATTCTTCTATATAATAGTTTTTAAGGTTTTGTATAACCAAGGCATCATCATTTTTGTAATGATAGATGATGACCATTATATCGAGATCAGCAAGTCATAAGTGACTTCATTACCTTGCGTCCACGTTACGTTGTTGGCTGGAAATTATAAGAATTTCCTTGTATCTATACTCTTAGTTGTCCTTCATTTTTGCTAATGTAGGACATGGAGGGGGAATTGCATACATTTATTGCCGAGGGCAATAACCTGAGCCAATAATAGTGTTATCAAACTCAAATAATGCTTGGCAAATGTGCCTTCTTCTAATGTCATAAGTGTCTTCTGTATACTTTATTGTATATAAGACAAGATATTTGTTATCTTATTGGAGTGATAAATAGTTTTTTTTTTTGATGTAAACGATGAGGAATTTTATTCATTAGAAATATAAAAGCTTAGCAGGTCATCAGAATAATGACAATACTAAGCATATAGTGACACCTACAGACAGTACTAAGCATATATTGACACCTACAGACTCCAAGAGAGAACAGGGCAGATATACACCTATTACATAGCAACATTACCAAAATTTGACATACAAAGACCAACTCTGCAGATTCCACCACGTCATTCTTTTAGACATTCAGCATCATTGAGCAAGTCGCATAGGTTATAAGGGAAGCTCGGTTGTCTTGACTTGATCCTGGAGTGGTAAATAGTTACTGGCTCATTCTTGGATATGACAATTAGATGAAAGTCAAGGAAATACTTTGGTATTTAAGAGCATAATAAGCTATATTATAAATTTTAAGGAGATAAGTTCTTCCTAAAAGTTTGTATGTATTTTGACTTTAGTGGTGATCTTGGACTATGTGTAGTTTTTCACCTTGTCAAACATGATCTTGTCAATGATAGAAATTGAATTTGTAATTCTATCATTTGTAGTACAAAGCTATATGGCTAAAACAGTTTAGCCATTAGGGATAATGCATGAAGCATAGTTCCCTTATTGATTATCTATTGTGATAATCATGCAGTGATATTCCTGTGGGAGGAATTGGTGGTACTGTGACAAGAAAAAACACATTGATATTTCACATAAGGAAGTGAATATAAAGTATATTCCTACTGTTGATATATTGGTACAAATCCACCAAACCTAATTTTAGAAAGACTCATTTGTTAGTCAAATGGAGCAAAATAGGTTTAGTAGGAATTAAGTACAATAATTTCTGTTATTGTTATTTCCATTAATTTTATATTCACGATAAATCTCTGGATTTATACAATGCCGTTTTGTGTAAACGTTCATATATACAGAATACATGTTATGTACATGTGTGGACATATGCTAGGTGCATATGAAGGGATGAGAGGCTTAGTGCCAAGCTCATCAAAAGATATGTCTAACAGACAGGTTAGCTCTCTCACACGAGTAACTGTCTCTATGACTTGGTGTGTCATAGGGGTAAGACAGTTTTAAGTCAAGAATAAGTTGAGTACTTATTCTGTAAGAGCCTGACTTAAAACATATTTTCGCCTTGATATTGTTCAAGATAAGGTCAGTCATGATTGACCGAAGATAAAATGGAGTAATGTTTTATCTTGTCTGTTCAAAAGCTAGGTAGGGTTCTGTTGGAAAACGGTAGAGTGGTGGACCCAAGTTAAACACTAGGTGTGTTTGAACTATTACCTACACAGTATTATTATTGACATATGCTCCAATGAGGGATGGAGAAAATACTGTGGCACAAGAATTCATACCATGTGTGCTTTGTGACCGATTAAGAAGTAAGAAATATGTTCTCATTTCCTTACTATGTGAGCCTTGAGAAATTATTATAATTTCTCACAAGCGCCCTTAGGGACCTTTTACTACTACTTGAAACCTTATTTTGGTGTTGCTATCTTGGCTATATTCTGAATGGCCATGAGTGATTCGGCCTAATCGGGATATGTTAGAAAAGCAGCTGAGTTAAGATGTAGAGTTTTGAGTAAAAGGGAAGATCATTGAGTGTTGTATTTTTCCTTTGTGTTCGCAATGTGGCCACTCATATTTTTCAGTAAAACATAATTGTGAATACATGTAGAGAATTGGGATCTGTGTTTCTATTAAATGCAACTAAATGTATCTGGAGAGCTTACATACTTACTCTACTTGAACTCTATTGTATATTCTTAACAGATGTATAATGGAGTTCTCTACTTGAGCTATTGTATATTCCTAACAGATGTACAATAAAGAGCTCTTACTAGTATGTTGGTCGCACGACCTATTTACCCGTATGAAATGTTATGAAGATGTAGATGGTAGTGTCCATCATGTGTGAGTGGGAGATATTGGTTTATTGGGTTGTACACCCATGATGGACTAGGCCTATTTGGTAAGGCCCAAGTTCATATTCTTTTTATAGAAAACTGTTAGTTAGTATTCTCAACTACTGGGGGTAGAGTACCAAAAATAACGTGGGTTGTTATTAACTATAAACTCTCCCTCTCCCTCTCTCTGCTCTCTGGTTTTTTCCTGAAAAATTCAGAAATCATCTTCATACAAAACTAGAGTTCTTAGGTTGTGGTTAATGGGTTATTTTCTAGTGATTAACATCCTAGTGATCTAACTCTCGACCAATAAAGATGCATGATGATCCAGAGGAATCAACCGATCCAGACTCCGATTTCAACGGGCTCCAATTCAACAGATAAAGATAAGTCTTCTTCTTCTGTTAATTTAATCTTCTGCTGTGCAATATGTTTATGTGTTGAACATGCTTAAATTCCCAACATATTCTTCCTCCTTTGTAGTGTGAGGAAAGAGGGAAAAAAATATTTTAACTCCACTCCGAAAAAGACCTCCCAAAATCAAAATTAATTTTACTCATTATTTTTGTTACATAGAGAACAAGAAAACGTACATTAATTCCAACAAAAACTTAATATTGTCCTTTCAACAAAGGTAGTATAGTATGGGGATTTGCCTGTAAAATTTAGGTCGGTTTTGAGTGGGACTGGTAATTATATAATTGTCTGGATCATTGACTCCCTACTACGAAGGGAATTCGGACTCGAGATTTGTTGTTACTCCAAGTAATTGTACCGAAGACATCTGCCTTTAGGGTACCCATCTTTAGGAAACCTACTTGGTAGGACTGTTTCTCTCCATTCTTGGTAAAATGAAGCTTTCCTGGAGTCACACGTGCACCTAGGTTCTCGCCTTCTAAGACTATCATAGCAGTGTATAGCGTATCACCGTCGCCGGCGACGTTTGTAAGTGTTCTGTTTATTTCTATGGGCTGGTTTTCAGTCAGGTTAAAAACTGCGATGGACGGGTAGTTGATATTGGGGATGAGGTCGGGGCTTGATTCCTTGGGACAAGTGAACCCGGGTGGAGCATTCTTTGATATGATTGCAATGTCTGATGCATTATAACCATGGTAACAGAGGAAGTTTAAGTAGTCAATGGTGGTGGTTTCGTAAACTAGTCCCGGTTCCAATGCCGAAGTTGTATTTATTTCTCCTGCACCATAATCATAAGCTGTGGCTCTAGCACCTGTTTCTGTAGTTATTGAGGCCCTGGTATTGTCTGTTTGAGATGCTGCAGATCAAACCAAAGACACAAAAGAAAAGTTCACGTAATATACTACTAGTGGGACTCAAACTCGAGACCCTCAGCCTGAAGACAACTTCAGTACCACTTGAGTTACAACTCATTGGTTTTGTTGTTGCATCTTTAACTAACCTGTAGTCATGATGGCTGATTTGACTGCCGATGGACTCCATGAGGGGTGGTATGATTTCACTACTGCTGCCAGTCCTGATACATGGGGACAGGCCATGGAAGTACCTGATAACAAATTGAACTGTGCTGGCTTTTTGCCTTCTGGAGTTGCTTCTGGATCATTACCCAACCACGCCGCAAGAATGTTCACTCCTGGTGCTGCAATATCAGGCTACATAGGAACAGAACAAGGCCAAACATTTGTTTAGCTTGTTAATTAATCAGTCATTATGCAAATTTGAAAAAAAAAAAGTGAGGCTGCAAGGTGGAGGTATAAATGTGCCTTGAGTATGTTCCTTGCAATTGGGGAAGGACCTCTTGACGAAAAGTAGGCAACAACTGGAGCTGGCTTATAATTTGTCACCTCCTTGGTTGGTAGGACTGTAGCAACTGGATGTCTATGCATATTTTCAAAAAAAATTTGTCATCCACAAATTAATTTTTCATAGGAAAGATGTTAAACTTTTTATTAGGTACTTTTGGCTAATCTTACTCTGTTGAGTTTATGTAAGATAGGATCTCAGAAGCATCTTTCGAACCGATCAGGGTCATTGGAAATTCCTTGTAATTAGTTGCAACTGCTCTTTTTTGGTCATCTATGGAAATTAAGCCGATTCCTCCCTTGTTCTTCACCTCCTCCTTCTGGTCAACATCTGAGACAGAATCGCTATTCTCACAGAAAACAATCTTTCCTTTAATCAAGTCGTTGTCCAAAGAATCTGGTGCGCAGCTTCTGGTAAAATACAATTTCATGGACTTAATTAATGTCAGGACCAGAAACTGGTCATTCCATGAAATGTCAAAATCTTTTCACATATCACTGCAAAGAGCCAAGGGTATCATGGACAATATAAAAACAACGTACCTTGCATTTTCTTCATCTGCATATTTGTTCTTAGCAGTCTTGGCATATATCAATGGATAAACTGGAGATTTTTGGATATCAGCAAAATTTATGCCTTCTCCCTGAAGGTAACAGAGAAAACTCAAAGCTTTGAGTGAACACACAAAGCTAATACGTACTAATAATTACTTTGGTTCCTATTGAACAAGATTGTTACCTTAATCACTTTGTTTCCCCCTAACACAACATCAGACTCGAAATCTCTGTCAATTGTGGTGGCAGCAACAGTCAAAATCCAAGGTGCGCCATTTGCAACTGTTTCTGAGTACGGCCCTTGATTTCCTGCAGAGCAGACCACAGTGATACCATTCTCCACAGCGTGGAATGCCCCAATCGCTATAGGATCTTTCTTGAAGTCAGGTATCACAAAAGCTGCGCCAAGTGACAGAGATAGTATATCGACCCCGTCTGCAATAGCATCAGCAAACCCTGCTAGTATGTTGGAGCCAAAGCATCCATTTTCGCTGCATACTCTATACACTGCAATCCTCGATCCAGGAGACCCTCCTTTCGCAGTACCAGAAGCTAGGCCATAGTAAGATGCACCTGGTACTGCAGATCCTGCTGCTGTTGCAGCTACATGAGTGCCATGCCCGACTGTATCCCTTGGTGAATTAAACTGTCCATCCTCTTCCCCGTCGGGATCAGCGTAATATCTTGCCCCAATAATTTTTCTGTTGTAACCCAAAATGTTACGATGATCCTGCTTAGACTGCTGACTGAGTATAGAAATGTTTTAAGACAAGAGGATTAACACTACCTATTACAGTTGGATGAGTTGAAATCATCCCCGTGCATGCAGATACCCTTCCATCTTGACGATGCTATAGGGCTCAAATCCTTGTCTTTAAAACTGTCAGACTCCGGCCAGATTCCTGTAGTTCTAATAAAACTCAGCTAACCCCTCATCATCTGTAATAAATTAATTAGCCACGTCATGGTTCTGTATTTCAAAGTTCACCTGTATCTAGGATTCCAATGATTGTGTCTGATCCACCCGACGAGCTGGTGTCAGAATTGGGAGTCGAATAGATTTCTACATCAGTTTCATACTTTAAGAAATCCCATGAACGAGTTGTGTGGAGTTTGAAGACAGGGTCAGGAAAAACTGATACTACTCCTGGTTTCTTAGAAACAGCTTGCGCCTCTGCTGCTGATAAACGAGCTGCAAACCCTGAGATTCCATGTGTGTAACTATGAACCACAGCATTCTTCTTCCTTGCAAACATCCAGAAAACTATTCAGGCTAGCCTTCATTTAATTATCCTGTATAAAGTCAGCTTGGCAAAATTTGACTTGGGAAACAAACCCATAATTAGGCTCTTTTTATTTTGGAGAAGGTTAAAACTGGATGGTTGGCGAAAATAGAGCCATCAGGATTCAAAATAACAAGTCAATAATATACATAATAGCACTACTACTCTTGCACATACTGTTTCAGGAGAGAGTTGAGAAGCAGAGTATGATGATAGTTGCTTGAGGAACCATTGGCTAAAGTAGCAAATCCCATGTAAACGATGTAAACACCTTCTTTCTCTCCTTGGCTTGCTCCGGATTCTATCAGAAACGAGGAAGTGAAGAGCAAAGACAGTAACATGAACATGTTAAGACCTTTCATGGCTTAATTGATCAACTGAAACAAATTAAGAGCTCTGTCTGATCAAGATCAAGTAATGCATGGATGTAGTACTATCGAACCCAGTTACAACTATTTATAATGGCAACAAAATGGTGGCCTTTGCACACGCGTCGATGTCCTGATAGCCACTGAAAGTGCGCTACGCCTCAGCTTTTGGCACTGAAGAGTAATTAAGGTGGTGGAGACGGCGAAGGTTTAGGAATTAGTGGCATGGCAGTACTGCTGGTGAAACTAAACTAAATTCTAAATATATAATACGTATGGTTGGTTGCTTTATTTAGGGAGCACTATCCTAATGTGTTAACAACAATTAGCAACACTCATGCCATTTAAATGAGCAGACAGGCAAGACAGCTTTCCTAATGCGTTGCTTTTGGAGTCGAATTAGTGCCAATTTTTTTTACAAAAATATTGATTCCATTAACAAGAGCACAACAACGGCCCGCAGCTCATGCTCACGTCAAAGGTGCTTAAGGGAAATCAAGCAATTATCTAGCAGCTACAATACTTTTAAAATTATTAATGAGTTTTTGCTCAAGCGATACTGGGCTGGTCTTGGATTTCAAATTTGAGTTCCAATTGTAACATGTAAAAACCAAAAAAAATAAAACTTCAGAATTGATGATTTAGGGTGGTGGTTGTGACAACTACATTCCCAAAAAAAAAAGGTAAAGAAAATTGGGTGTTTGTTCCCAAAGAAAGAAGACAATATCAATTTTAGGCTGCCCATATTACCTATTAATTTGCACTGAGAATGATACTCTTAAATCTTAATCCTTTTGGGAAATAAAAGAAATAATTACTTCTGAGAATCATTCTTTTGGCGCACGTACCCCATCTTTTACGTTTTGGCCAATTTGGTATCCTGATTTTTTGTTTGGCGGTCATGTACCCCGACTTTTCCTGGGCAGGCCAATCGTGATGTCCCAGTTAGGTACCTGCTGATATGGCGGGTTGCCTGGACTTGGGGATTGGGAGGTGTTTCAGAACGATGTCGTTTTAGCTGGTTGGCTATACACATAAGATCCATGGGTATATATAGACCCACATGTTACCAACCCGTTTCGTACACCCAACCGACCCAAATTCCCATCGAAAAAACCCACCCACAATTGGTTTGAATTTATAAAGAACATGTAGAACTTGTTAATAAATAAATAATAATAATAATGACAAAAATAGAATAAATTGAGAGGAAGATTAAATCTGAACCGTCAAACCAAAAAATAGAAAATAAATATTTATTCTTAACTCTTTTTTCGGCAGTGGAACTAAATTTTTAAAAAATAAAAACAAATAATATTATAATGATGGTATAAGAATCTCACTTAATTTAATTTTATATTATAAATAATTCTGAAACTATTTACAAAGAAAAAATAAACGCAATATTTTTTAGCATCAAAACTTATAATGCTTTTTAAAGAAACTTACAAGTTACAACAACAATTCTGATGCAGGCAAGCCAACATCAGGTACAAGAGGAGTTCTTCAAGATTTAAGTACAAAAGCTTGCTTAAAATTGCACAAGAAGAGTCACTTTGCTCAAGCTCGAGTTAAACAACAACTTCAAGGGATCAAGTTCAGCAAGCTTGGAAAGGAGCTTAATGAGAAGCCGCCATGATTATCATCCTTGGAGAAAGTCTAATCGACATCTCATCTTCAAGTGGGACCCATGTCGATTTGTTTTAGTCGTTTTATTTTAATTAGCCGAATTTTATAATTATGGATTTGCTGATTCGGCTAATTTTATTATTTGGGTTTAGTTTATTTAAGTTGGGTCACTAATAAGGCCAATTGTTGGGCCAATAATTTATTTATGTTGGATTTTAATTTAGTTGAATAGGCCTAGTCCATTAGGTGATTGGATTTACAAATCCAATCCAGTTAGGAGCAAGGGTTACTATTCACGGAAATAGGGTTTTGGCTTCTAGTATAAAAGCCGTTATTTTGGTAATGATGAATTTTGATAAAAAAATAAACCTGTTGGTTTTCTTCTTCGATTGAGTGTTGACTCTTAATCACCCAAAGAGTGCTGACTCTCTTTGATGTACAACACGGATTAGATTAAATTAATCAGGTTATCAATCTGTTTGTTTTGTTCTAATTCTGAGGTTCTAACACTTGGATTTCTTGATGACTAGGGTTCAAGTGTTGGCGCCACCATCTATGTATTTGAAGCTTTTCTTATTTCTTTCATGCTGACTTGGGAGGAATAAGGGATAGAGATTACACGAGTTTGAGATTGAAAGGTCGGAACCACATTATTTATAGTGGAGATTCTAGTGCTGACTCTAGGATCCTCTGTCGTATCAAGTTCTATTTCCAAAACAAAAAACATCACAAAGAGCGCACGTGTGGAAGGAGAAGATGAATCTGGGTTTCATCTGTTGGCCTTGCCGCCGTACCCACAACTGCCAAGGGAGAAGACTGTCACCGAGCGACACCACAAAAACTACCGCCCTTGTCTGTGTCCGTGGCCTTAAGATCCACCGGATTGAATCGGTCGTTTGGGCTCATAATAAATTAAAAGTTGCTCCTGCTACTCAGCCAAGCCGACAGCAGCTGCTCCTCAATAACACTTGGAAACCAATACCATATCATAACACGAACAACAACAAGAGTACAATCTATTCATAACTCCATTCAACCCGGTATATATACAAGAAGACAATGATGGAGGTGTGAATCGGGGCGGCGACGGAGCTCTGACGAGGGTTGGTTGGACGCGGCTAGGCGAAGGGGAGAGTCCGACACTTCTTCTGATGGTTGGCGTGGCCGGCGAAGTTGGTGGAGACGCAGACAGTCGAGGCTTGACTCGGCGATGATGGAGATTTCATGGTGTGTTAGTGGTTGCTTGATTTCATGGTCTCGATCTAGGCTTGAGACTCTACAGTGGCGTTCTTGTGGGTGTGGTGAATTGGAATTGATAGAGGATGATAATTTTTTTTCTTTTTAGATGAAAAATTAATGAGGGACGGTGAATTGATGATATTTGACTTTTTTATTCAATAAGCCATTAAAGGGGAGTAAAATCTGTGGGTGAATTGATGATATTTAATTTGTTTTGGTTTTCTATAACTGATTTAAGCCATTAAATGGGGAGTAAATTTGGTATGATATTTGATTTTTTTTTTATTTTCTATAACTGATTGAATAAGTCATTAAAAGGAGAGTAAATTTCATATGATATTTGATTTATTTTTACTTTTTTGGCTATTGATTCAATAAGCTATTAAGGAGGAGTTAATTTCGTAAAAAATGGGATAAGAAAAGTTTAAACAACAAATTATGGTGATTGAATAAGCCATTAAAAGGGGAGTTAATTTCATATGATATTTGATTCTTTTTGTTTTTTCGGCAACTGATTCAATAAGCAATTTAGGAGGAGTTAATTTCGTAAAAAATGGAATAAGAAAAGTTTAAGCAACAAATTACGGTGAAAAATTAGGGTCCAATGTTTTTTTTCTCTAAAATTTTACAATTTTTTTGTTTTAAAACTGAAATTTATGAAGTACACAAAGCAATAGAATAAAATAAAAAATAATAAAAATTATCCATTGAGATTTTTTTGGTAACCATCTGGTTTTTTGTTGGCTGGGAGAAGAACCCGGGTTGATAGAATGCGGAGCCAACAAAGACACGTGGATCCGACGTGTTCTCCCAACCCACTAAAATGACGTCGTTTTGAAACACCTCCCAAATCTCATATTCGGGCAGCCTGCCACATCAGCAGGTACCTGACCAAGGGATCATGAATGGGTTGCCCATTAAAAGTCGGGTACATGACCGGCCAAACAAAAAGTCTGGGTACACAATTGGCCAAAATGCAAAAGAAGAGGTACTGTGAAATCCGAAAACCCTTAAAGTTCAAAAAGACCTTTGAGACCATAGGCAATCCTGATTCGAGCAGGGTTTGGTCAGGTGTGGGATTTAGAGTCCATATATGCTTGTAATATCTAGTCTGTTACGATAAGAGATAGAACTACACAATTGTGATAATTGTGCACCAGCTATGTTTATCAACTAACAATATAAATATATATCAACAGACGGCTCCAAGGATTCATTGAGCCTTTCGTGTTTCTTATACTGAACAATCATGAATAAGAACATGAACTACAACATCTGGGGAGCAAGGGAGGAAGTGCAACCCCACTGGCCAAGATAGTACCAAAGAAGCTAAATTATCTGCGAACTGATTCACCAGCTCCTGAACAAAAGACAAATAAGGACCCAAAGACTTGGTAGTCAGCACCTGATCAAGCAACAATAAGACCAGCGAGAGACAATCCAATTCCAACTCCAAAGCTCGACACCCTTGCTGCCACGCCAAGTGTAATCCAGCCCAGACTGCATGAAGCTCCATTTATAAAGTAGAGCAAGCACCAATTTGATATCCATACCCAAACAGCGCATACTATCTCTCTCAACCCCTCGATCTCATTTGAGTCCCAACCTTAAGTCCTAAATAATTAATGGGTAGTCTATCTGAGTCCTATGCTCTATTACCATCACTTAATGCTGACATGACAGGTGTACAAATTGAAAAGAATAAAAGAAAACTAACTAAAAATTCGTAATGACAAATTTGACCATGCATTGGACTTACTCTCAAAGCTTTCTTCTTCTTCTTTTTTTTTTTTTGGTATATAAGGAAGAACGAAAAGATTACATCAAAACTCACGAAGGAGCTGTGCTCCGGAAGTATTCAGAAAGAGCTGGTTCATACAATAATGTGGGGGGTGAATGGAGAGGGACTAGAGAAAGTTCTAGAGAAAAGCTAGTTTTGGCCAACAAGTCGGCAACCACATTAGCCTCACAAAAACCGTGGAGGATTGTGACTGTCCAAGCTCGACTGAGCAGATCACAAATACACTCCATTAGGGTAACTCTGTCAAAACGAGAGGGTGTAAGAGAGTTAAGAAGAGAGAAGACCTCATGGTTATCAACTTCGAAGACCACCTTAGGCATCTTGGGACTCCACGCAAGGCACAAGCCATCATAAACTGCCCATAGCTCAACAAAAAAAAGGGGCACAGGGGTGAAGACGATGTGTAAACCCCATGACCCACTTGGCTTCCGATGTGTGAAATACACCACCCGCGCCTGCACTGCTCGTTCGGCAACAGACAACACCATCTGTGTTGATCTGTATTCAGCCATATTTTAGGGGCTTCCAACCAACAAAGACCTCGCGAGTTGGTGGTACAAGGTTAGCAGCCGCTGAAAAGGACTGTTCTTGCCACCCCTGGAAGGCATATGTAAGGATCCACTCTACTAGGCTCGATTGATCCTCCTATCTAACAGGTTGTTGAAACACCATCTCATTCTGAGACTTCCATAGGATCCATGCGCCACTCCAAACAGGAGCGTCCAAGGACATCGGGATCTGCACTCCATCGGCTTCTTGAGTGCTAAGAGTAGCCACTATTCATTAGTCCCATCTACAAAGAAAGAAGGCCAAGCATTGGGATGAAGGATCAATTTCCAAATAGAATGGGCATAGGCACAATCACGCAAGGAGTATAGTCCGATTTTTGAGCCCTGAAGGCAGTATGGGCAAGTAGCATCAGAGGTCATGTTCCAATGGACTCTAGTGGCATTAGTTAGCAAAGCATCATGGGCCAGCGGCCATAGGAATGTGTTGATTGTAGGCAGGACCTTCCATTTTCATAATTTCTTTCAATGCTCAAAATACAGAGTGTCTTGTGTCCCACGAACAAGTTGGTAGGTTTTCTTCACTGTGCATTCCCTGGAACTAGTGTGCTCCCACAGCGTCGCATCCTCATCACTTGTGGTTGAAGGGATCGGGGAGAGAGCCAGGATCCCTAGTAGGGTAAGGAAAGATGATCTTGCAGGGTTGTAGTGCCCAGGTTCCAATCGGAGAGACATAGGAAGCCACTATTCTGTACAAATAGTCATCGGGGATGGGTCTGAGGGCTTGTGATTTAAGATCTCCACTTCCACCCAGCCAGTTGTCGAACTAGAATCGTGCATTCTTCCCTTTACCCACAAGCCAAGAGGTGCCTTTCTAGAGTGAGGGTCAGGCCTTACAAATGCCCCTCCAGACAAGAGAGCTTATTTTCCTAGAAGTCATATTCGGAAGAAAATTGTTGCCCACACCATACTTGGACTTTAGCAATCTAACCTTGAGAAGATTAGGATTGAGAAACTTCCAAGCAAGCTTAATCAGATAGGCTTCGTTTGCTTGGCGCTTGTTACGGAGGCCTAGGCCACCCTTATCTTTGGGTTCACAAACCCTCTCCCAACTGACAAGTGACGACTTTTTGTTGTCCTTCGTGGAGCCCCATAGGAACTGTTGAGATTTTCTATCTGCATCGTCTCAAATAGACAATGGGAGAGCATGCATCTGCATAGGATGGAATAGTCTCCAAAACAAATTTTGTCAAAGTTAGTCTACCAGCAAAAAAAAGGGTCTGAATCTTCCAACTTTGAAGTTTTTCATCAATTTTATTAGTAATATCACGGAATAAACTGGTGCTTGTCTGCCCGTGAATAAGCGGGATGCCCAAGTATTCCCCTAGATTTTTTGTTTGAGGGATTCCACAAGTACTGCGATACATTATTGGAGAAGCAAACGTGAGATTTAGGCCGGCTGATGCGTTGTCCTGAACTAACGCAAAACTCCTAAAAAAGAACTAGGTCGTCAGCAAAAAACATATGAGAAATAGGGGGGACTGTGTCTTTTAGGTTGAAACGATTTTCAGACATGAGAAGCAACTTTAGCACAGATGGTTTATGAAAGTCTTTCTAAATAGAGGACAAAAATGTATGGGGTTAAGGGATCTCCCTGGCAAAGCCCACGAGAAGACTTGAACACAGGTGTCATTTCACCATTCTAGAGAACCTACATGGAACTAGACAAGATACAATTACGAATAAGGTTAACTAAGGAGGGTGGAAGCTCAATGTCCTGGAGGATGTCATGGACAAAACCCCAACGAATTCTGTATAGGCCCTATTCAGGTCAACCTTGAAGGCCATATATTTTTAACCAGTTTTCTTGATATGCATAGAATGAATGACCTCCTACACTACGATGACTTTGTCCATAATCTGTCTACCTCGCACAAAAGAGGACTAAAAGGGAAGAGCAAGTGAGTTCATCAAAGGCTTCAGACGATTAACAAGAACTTTAGAAAGAAGTTCATAGGTAACTTTGCATAAACTAATAGGACAAAACTGAGAGAAAAATTTAGGAGAAGAAATCTTCGGGATGAGCACCAGTAAGGTTTTGTTAATAGATGTGTCAAAATTACCTGTTTCGAGTTCATTATTAACAAACCCAACTAAGCTATCCTTCACAATATCCAGGTATTGTTGGAGAAAACCCGCCAGGAAGCCATCTACACCAGGGGCTTTATATGGTTTCTTATTCCGCAAAGCTTGGAGCACTTCCTTATCCGATGCTGGAATGACGAGGGAATCAAGAGAAGCTTGAGGGATGGCCGAGAAAGCCCCTGTCCAAGCATAAGTAGGCACCGTTGGCGTCTCTAGTGCAAATAGGTCGCTGAAATAGGACATAGAAGCCTCACATAGAGTTGGCAGGTCGAAGCACCAATCATTCCCCAACTTAAGTCCACGGATCCGATTCCTATAACGGGGAATGATGGTGGATGTATGAAAATATGAAGTATTCCTATCTCCACATTGGATCCACTTACTTCTGGAGTTCTGGTACCAAAGGAGATCCTCCTATAATAAGTTAGTACCATATTCCTCCATAAGTTGTGTGAATACTCGACCCAAAATCATTTGGGTCTATTCATATTTCCTTTACACCTTCATCATAACCGTCATCCAACATCTTTGGATTCGCCACCCAAATTTTATTAAGGGACAAAAACTTGGGAAAAACCCTTCATGTGACTCTATTTAGGCAACCAGATAATGAACCAAAGATGTTGGACCCGGGGATTCGTCATGGATGGGAAGGTGTTAGGCACCCACCCATGCTGGGGCGAAACCTTGTGCAATTAGAGGATTTTGTATGCCTTGTACAAGTGTGCAAGAGTGAGAACCAAAACACATAATAACTGAATATTAAAAAGAAGGGGGGAGAAGAAGAAGATTGGGCTTGAGTTTCCACCACTAGAAACCACCTACGTACCCCGGCGACCGGGTTCAAAGCCCACGTAGTTCTTGACATGGCATCACAACAATCACATCATCAACATCAACATCTCAACAATAATTGGTCAGACAAAAAGGGATTAGGATTACCTCTTGTAGCCCTCCTCTAGCTCCTTGGTTTGGGTTGTGCCTCCCACACAATTTCTCCCCACTCCTCAACCCAATCTTGGAGTTCTTCTTGATTTTCAACTTTGCTGCTTTCAATGGATGATGCTATCGACGAAACTCTACCAGAATTTTGCCTATGGAACTATTTCTTAAGCTTGGAGGGATAGAGTTTCTCCGAACTTCAAAGCTTTATGAAGAGTGTTTGTGTAATTGAATGTGTGTCCTTTGAAATGTGAGAGGAGAGTCCTATTTATAGTGTTCTGGATAGCGTAGGGGTGTAGACCATCTTAATGACCAAGGTAATGGCCAAAAATCTGGGCCAAAACCGAGTAGAATCAGATTACGGGCGAAAATCGGGGAGAAAACGCGTTTCTAGGGGTGCATGACTGCCATGGCCGGCGGTCATCCTATGGATAACAGCCAGGCCGTGTGGTCATGGGTGGAAGACGGCCCAGGCCCGGCGGTCATCCCAAGGTGACCGCCCGCGCCTACGCGTTTCACCCGTTTTTTCCTTTTTCGGTCCCCGATTCTCCCCTAATTCCTCCCTGATTGATCCTACTGCGTAATTAACCCCTAGACTGCCCAGAATCCTCTGCTTTCTTGATTACTACTCCTCTCAATCGTCTCCTAATTGACTAATTACACATTGATTCCTCATTTTAAGCCAAAATCATACCGAAAACATTCTTGCTATGAAGGAATGATTTAACTCTGATTTTTCACGAAAATCAGAGCTAAATTTGTCTGCAAGCAAGGTGTTAATGGGCTGTGCAACTCTGAAGAAAAGTCCATACCTTATTAAATTGGACCTTTACATTTATCTTCAACCCAAGAATAAATATAATTGTTTAATAAATAAACAAGCCCAAATTTAATGAGATAAAGTACATTTTAGCAATTTAGTCCTTAACATATCCTATGATTAAATCGTCTCATTAATCCTAAGCATATAAAAGTCTTAATTACTATAACGTATAAATTCTACTAAAATTAAACCCCATCTATGCTTCAACCGTGGTTCATCTACATCATCTCGGTGCTCCTCTACGTCGGGACAACATCCCTAGGATATCTATCCCTCAACATCTTCATCCACTCTACCTTAGGGGTATCTGCCCCTAACAACTCTCATCAGTTCTACTTCTACCTTAGGGTCATCTGCCCCTGGTGACTCTCATCGGTTCTTAGGGGTATCTGCCCCCAACGACTTTCATCTACCTTACTTCTATCTTAGGGGCACCTGCCCCTGGTCTCGGCTGGTCTAAATCTAGCATGTTCGTGGACCCTTTCGGATCCTCCCTCATTCAAGGCAATCGTCCAAAGAATAAGCTCATCATGTCTTCAAAAGATTCATCATTCTAAAGCAAAATACACGTCTAACTCATCATAACATATATCATTGTAAATTCAAGTAAAGGATCATAAAATGCCCCTTAAGTGATAAATAAACATGTTTTCCTCGCCTCTCTTTCATACTCTCTCTCTCTCCTTTTTCCCTCCTCTCTCAATTTTCTGGAAATTTTTTTGGAAAACAATTTTTTGGGTGAATAGTGTCGGCTGGGCTGTCATGGGGAGAGATGACCGCCACTTCCCGGTGGTCTTGTATGGATCACCGCCAGGCGTGGCGGTCTTCTCGTCATGACCGCCCGTGCTGGCGGTCATAGCTCCCGGGCTTTTGTCTTTTTTCCTTTTTTTGGCCTTTGGGTTTCGGCTTTAGGGTTTCACGAGTCCTCTCATCTCAAAACACTATAAATATAGCTCTGGGGATGTCTAAAGACCCTCATAAACCTCGGAATCCCTTTAACACACATCTAAAACAACCATGAGTGAGAATTTTCATGCCAAGGTGCTTTAATGGATGGCGAGTGTGCCTCGCATATGCCGCCTGAGTTTTGCGGTGCTGGGGCTCTCTACATTGTTCCGACTTCGTGGCGTGGCAGTGGAGGAGAACTTGATTCGTGCTGCTGCAAAATTCTGGGACAAGAGTCGTCGCATTTTTCGCTCCGGTCAAGACATGGTGGAGGTTTGTCCTTCTATTTATGAATTCATGTTCATGGGTGCGAAATTCATATGTGAAGTTGGCATGGTTTCCCTTGCAAAACCCGTCATAAAAGAGGTTAGCAAATTTCTTTTCTTAGCTGATGGGCAACTTAGTTTTCTTCTGGATCAGCATAATTTTCTTGACTTATCAAAAATCGTTGACCAATACTTCCTTGGTGGTTCGGAACATCATCCGAGGGAGTGTGATGCCGAATGGAGAGAAAAATGAAACCATGCTCTTGCCCTTGTGATGACACATGAATTTCTCTTAGTAGGCTCCCCTGGTGTGTCCTCTCCGAGTCGGTGCTTTGGTGGCTAAACTTTTTAACAAAAAGAGCCTTACTCTAATGATTTTAGGCGAAACCCTCCATTGTCTAGACAAACTGGTGGACGATCCTTCAGCTCTTATGTCCGGCTCTCCCCTTTTGCTTCAGGTATAAATTCTCCCACTCTGATTCTCGGAATATGGTCGTCATCAGGCTGATTCTTCATATTGTTTTCAGATGTGGTTGTGTGAACACCTCACATTGATTGAACGGCTTCAAACCAATCCTTCGAATTACATTCGTCGTGGTTATTCTATCTTCTTCTACACCATTCAGGATTGGACCATCTTCATGAAGGATCTCACAGGCGCACAAATCATATGGTATTGCAGGTGGTTGGGGATGCAAGAGGTAGTCGTTCGTACTTTCTCTAAGGATTGGGTCCTACTCCCGGGTCTAAAGAAATCCACAAACCATCGTCTGAACAGGATCCTGAGACAATTCAGCATAAATCAAGTAGTTCCATCAACTATCCCAACTCCTACCACAGAACCTATGGAGGCAGCTGCTCTAAAAGTCATCAAAGGAGGTTGGGCTCTGGCCTTGAGAGAAAGTACTGGTGGTCATTTCGAGATACATCCCTCATTGGCATATGTGGAGTGGCTGAAAGAGGATGTGGCTGACACTGAGAGGTCCTTGCGCCTGATGAGAGAAGCATTCTTAGAAGAGTTGGTGCCCCCAGGCTTTGGATTGCCCAATTGTCTAGTTGAAGAGAAGAATGGCGGGGATAGCGCTCCGAGTCGAAAAAGGCACAAGAAGGATTGAGTCTCATTCCAACAACTACCTCTTTACACTTATGATGCATGCAAATAAATGAGTGAACAAACTCCCTTTATCTTTTGTCAATCTTTGGATTATCCATGATAATAATGGAACCGAACCCTTGTAGGGCTTCCTACGTACCCATGACCTTTCCTTTTGTTTTTTTTTATGCTCACGAGATCAGGCTCACGTAGTTCTCTTCTTTGGTCTGTGGGATAAGAATTTTTTTCTTGCTCGAATGGCTTGACCAGAGGCCTCTATTTGATTGGGACTTTGATCAAGATTATTATTGTTATCATTAATGTTCCATCCTTAGATTAATGTCCAGATATTTTAGGGAGTTTATCCAACACACCATATTCGTATGAACCATATATGTAAAAAAAAGACATCATTGAAATAACAGAGAGAGTGCCCCTTTTATTGAAACGAAACACAACATAAACTTTCCCATTGGCTTATCAAACTCTCAACTAAGCACTCTGCAAAATTCAACACACAAATTCTCAAGCGATCCCACCTTCCCCAAAGAGATGCCTTCAACCAAGGTCCTCGTCTTCGTCTATCCTCCTCTTTTCTTCTTCTTCTTCCTCCCTTATTTCCTTGGGACAACAGTCAAAGAATAGAGCAAATCCCAGTTTTCTGGTCTTCGTGATGCTACACATCCGTGGTTCAGAGAAGCCGCAAAAGGGAAAGTCCTCTCCTTCTTTCACAAAATATCCATTCAGTGTTTTGAAGTATGGAGTCATGGGAAAATCCCATTCCCGTTTGTTCTTGCGAGCTACTGCCTTAGCTTGGTTCTTCGCCTTTTGCTTTTCCATCTCTGCCGGAGTTGGAACATATCCCAAACCAAAAGGAGGCACAACACTCGAAATTTTAGGGACTTCTAACACTCTTTGCTGCCTCCTTCCTAACCCCATAATCGGAAAATATTTCATCTTTCCCATAATGCTCACGACCGACGAATTGCCAAATAGGTCATAATAAGGGGGTCTCATAATGGGCTTATCTATCATTATGGTTCTGATAGATTCAAGAACAAAACCGGATAAAGACACCTCTTCTTCTTCTTCAATCCCTCATATCGGTTTGATATTCTTTTCAGCCATTTCTCCTTTAATGGTGACTATCCCTCCTTTGTAAGGGAATCGCTACATCTGATGTAAGGTGGAGGCTATAGCTCGGGCTTGGTGCAACCATGGTCTTCCAAGGAACAAATTGAAACTCGATGCAATATCGAGCACTTGGAACTCTACCAGAAAAGGGGCGGGCCCGATGACGACTTCCAGCTTTATCATGCCCAACACTTCTCTTCTGGCATTGTCATATGCCCGGACCATAGTTCGGGAGGGTAAGAAATCCGCAACCCCAAATCCTAAGGAACTCGCGGTTTTTAATGGACAGACATTCAAGGCGGATCCATTATCTATCAGTACTAGGGGTATCTGATTTTCCTTGGCCTGAACGGTTATGTATAGGGCATCAATATGGGCTTCCCTACCCGAGCGGAGGTCTTTGTTTGAGAAGGATATCTGATATAGCTGAACCTCAGCACCAGAATTCCCACTGAATCAGATTGTGGTCCCGACCTCAATCTCCATCAAACTCAACAATTCGCCTCCCCTTATTCCCTCCCAAATCAGCATGAAAAGAAATAAAAACAATTGAATCACCAAAAGGGGATGTCGCCACCTGACCCTAATCAACAAGAAATCAGACAAACAACACTAAAGGAATCAGAATTCACGCCACAAATTAGTTAACCCGATAAGTAAATCTAATTCTCTAGAATAAACCAAGTGAATCAGCATACTATGGTTTGATGTTTGAATCACTCAAACAAAAAGAAACTCTTAAAAGAGAAACCGTCTTTTTACTTTTCAAAATGTCTAACCCTTTCTAAAACATAAAAAGATGCTATTTATACTAACCCTAGGCCGGCCACCCCTCTAATGAACAGTAACCGAAACCCTAACCCTAATAGACTAGACTTGTCGAAACCCTAACCTAGTTAGACCTAGTTTTTAATTGAGCCCACATTAATTGGAAACTAATTAAAACCTTACAAATAAACCCCAAATAACCTAAGCCCACCTTAACTAGCTAATTAACAATGGACTTGACCCAACATTATTAAATAAATAAAAGTCCAAATCGAATTTACAATTAAAACACATAATTATATACTTCGGCAACTCTAAATAAAAAGCCTAAGGATATGTCGACATGGCCCACTAGCAAATGGCTGATCTCGATTGGACCCCACCAATACTCTTGACTCAATTACTCCTTAATTGACAGCAGATAAATGGGCTTCTGTTTCAACTTCTCTCCAAGCTTGATCAGGATGTCCTCTTGCAGCTCTTCATTCAAGAATGCTTGAATGCGAACCGAGAGCTGATTCTTGAGCATCTTTGATCTTACTCTTGTAATTGGACCTTGAGGTAATGCCATGGCGCCATCATCCTCTCCTATGGTGCTAGAAGGCTCCTTGTTTACATAATTCCCTCCCTCCTCAAAAGGATTCGTCCTCGAATCTGAACCTGCAATGTCAAAGGGAGAAAGATCAGCAACATTAAACGAAGCACTCACTCCATACTCACCAGGCAGATCAATCTTGTAGGCATTATCACTAATGCGTTCCAAGACTTGAAAAGGTCCATCCCCTCTTGCATCCAACTTGGATTTCCATTCTTGAGGGAACCTCTCCTTCCTAAAGTGCACCCAAACCCAATCACCAGGCTAAAAGTGAACAACTCTGGCGCCCTTTATTGACTCTTTGTGCCCACTTTAGGTTCTTGTTCTCAATGTGCTGTCTTGCCTTCTCATGTATAGATTTCACCAACTCAGCCCTTTGTTGTCCATCTGCATTATCAATTTCTTTCAAAGGAATAGGCAACAAATCCAAAGGGGTTAGTGGATTAAAACCATAAACAATCTCAAAAGAGAATAACCAGTAGAAGAATGAATGCTCCTATTATAAGCAAACTCGACCATAGCAATCATTCTTCCCAAGTTTTCAGATTCTTACCCACAACAGCACGCAATAGAGTTCTTAAAGTTCTATTTACCACCTCAGTTTGGCCATCAGTTTGAGGGTGACAAGTAGTAGAAAATAACAACTTGGTCCCTAATCTATTCCAAAGCACACGCCAAAAGTGAGACAAGAACTTAGTGTCTCTATCAGATATGATTGTCCTAGGAATGCCATGTAAACGCACTACATCCCTAAAAAACAAGTCAGCAACATGTACAGCATCATCTGTCTTGTGACATGCAATAAAATGTGACATTTTACTAAACCTATCAACAACAACAAATATACTGTCTCTACCTTTCCTAGTCCTAGGCAAACCAATAACAAAATCCATAGATATGTCAGTCCAAGGACAGTCAGGAACAGGTAAAGGAGTGTACAACCCATGAGGTTGCACCTTACTCTTGGCTTGGCGACATGATATACAACCTGCACAAACTTTTTCCACATCTTTTTTCATGTTAGGCCAATAAAAATGCTCATNAATGTGCTCAAATCCAACTAGTTTCGAAGTAAGAGACGTAACCAATGAATACCGCCTAGACAAAGCATCAGCTATGACATTATCTTTTCCTTGCTTGTATTTAACAACATAAGGGAAAGTCTCAATAAACTCAAGCCATTTAGCGTGGCGCTTACCTAGCTTACCTTGGCCCTTGAGATACTTCAAGCTTTCATGATCCGTGTGGATCACAAACTCCTTTGGCCAGAGATAATGCTGCCAAGTCTGTAATGCCCTAACCAAGGCACACAACTCCTTGTCATAAGTGGAGTAATTGAGTTGTGCCCCCTTCAACTTCTCACTAAAATAGGCTATGGGTCGTTTTTCCTGCAACAAAACAGCACCAATACCTACTCTAGACGCATCACATTCAATTTCAAAGGTACAGTTAAAGTCAGGCAATCTCAATATAGGAGCAGAACAAAGTCTATTCTTAAGTTCATTAAATGCCGAAATTTGTTTCTCCCCCCACTTAAATCCAACCTCTTTTTTAACAATCTCATTAAGAGGTGCAGCAACAGTGCTAAAATCCTTCACAAACCTCCTATAAAAACAAGCAAGTCCATGAAAAAATCTTACCTCACTTACCGTTGTAGGAGTCGGCCACTCCTTGATGGCTTTTACTTTTTCCTGGTCAACTTCAATGCCTCTAGCACTCACAACATAACCAAGAAAGATAACATGATCCAAGCAAAAAGAAATTTTGGAAATCTTAGCATACAATTTCGCAACCCTAAGGGCATCTAAAACGCATCTAAGATGCTCAGCATGTTCATCCACAGTTTTGCTATAAATCAAGATATCATCAAAATAAACCACCACGAATTTTCCAATAAATGACCTCAAAACATAGGTCATTAACCTCATAAAGATACTAGGCGCATTGGTCAGTCCAAAAGGCATAACTAACCACTCATATAAACCATGTTTTGTCTTAAAAGCAGTTTTCCATTCATCACCAATTTTCATACTAATCTGATGGTAACCACTCATAAGATCAATTTTGGAAAACAAACATGCACCATGCAATTCATCTAGCATATCATCCAATCTAGGTATAGGATGGCGATACTTTACCGTGATCTTGTTGACTGCTCGACAATCAACACACAAACGCCAAGTTCCATCCTTCTTTAGAACTAGAATGACTGGCACAGCACAAGGACTCAAGCTCTCCCTGATGTGTCCCTTTTGCAACAACTCATCAACTTGCCTTTATAATTCCTTAGTTTCCTCGGGATTAGCTCTATAGGCAGGTCGGTTAGGAATTTGGGCTCCAGGCATGAAATCAATTTGGTGCTCAATGCCTCTAATTGGAGGTAACTCCTTTGGCAACTCCTCAGGAAACACATCAGAGAATTCCTGTAAAACAAAAACAACACAACTAGGCAAATTAGGGTCAAGATCAGTGTTAGTTAAATAGGACTGCTTACAGTAAAGCATGACTAACACCCGTTTGTTCTCACAAGCTACCCTCAAGTCCCTCATATTTGCATAGAAATTTTGTCTCTTTTTCTCTTTTCTCTCTTTAGTGGTGTCGACATGCTCTCCTTTTGTACTCACTCTCTTGTTGACATCACCCTCACCTTTTGCACTCAGTTTAGGCTCTCCTTTTGCAAAGCTCTCGGCTTTCCTCTCACCCTCACTAAGTGTGGCCGATTCAGCCTCTTTCTCCTTCATCCAAGCTTTCACACTTTTCTGCATGAACAACTGATCCTCATACACCTCTGAAGGAGATAATGCACCCAAGTTCACCTTCCTATCTCCCCAAGTGAAAGTGTACTGGTTCTTGTGGCCATCATGTATCACCTTTCTATCAAACTGCCAAAGCCTACCCAAAAAGATATGACAAGCCTGCATAGGTACAACATCATATAGAACCTGATTATTGTATCGACCAATGGAGAATGAAATAAGAACCTGCTTGGAGACCTTCACTTCTCCAGTGTCATTCAGCCATTGAAGCTTGTAAGGTCGTGGATGCTTAGAGAACTCCAATCCCATCTTCTCCACTAGCATAGAACTCGCCACATTGGTGCAACTCCCACCATCAATGATCATACTACATGGCTTGTCTCCAATCATGCATCTAGTGTGAAAGATGTTCTCTCTCTGCTCACTCCCATCATCTCTTTGTTGCATGTTCAACACTCTTCGAGTGAAATACAACTTGCACACCACATCTTCTTCAGAATCATCTTAGATATCCTCCAGTTCAGGCATATTGGGATCGACATCTTCTTCTTCCAGAATAGATGTCTCCATTCTCCTTGACCATCATAGCCTTCTTGTTTGGACACTGAGCAGCAAAATGTCCCTTCCCAAAGCATCTGAAACATTTGATGTCCCTAAACTTCCCTGTAGGTGCAATGGTTTCTTTAGATGGAGTAGATTTCGACTCTTCCTTTCCCTTCCAAGGCGTCGCCTTGAGTGTACCATAGGTAGGTCTACTTGAACTCCCCACCTCATGCTTGGTGTACTTGGCACTGGCACTCCAACTGGTGTGATGGTACGACTTGCCTTCCTTGGCAACCTTAAGTTGTTTCTCAATTTTGTCAGCCAATGCAACCATGTCCTCCAATTCATCATATTGCTGCAACTCAAGAACTTGGGCAATGTCAGTATTTAAACCATAATAAAAACGAGACATAGTAGCTTGTTCAGCCTCAACTACACCGGCTTGGTTCATTGCCATCTCCAATGCAATCCAATACTCTTCTACCGTCTTGTTGCCTTGCTTCATCGATTGGAACTTGTGCATCAGCTCCTTTTGATGTGTCACAGGCACAAACTGTTAGTAATATGCCCAAAAGCCAATCTATGGATGATTGTATTCATGTATACATATTTGAGGTTATGCCTATATATATGATTATGAGATAATCGCTTGCACATATATATAACCCTAGTGTATATGTATTTGATATGTATATTCTTAAAAGTCCCTAGTCGTTTATTATTATGGTTGGGTTGTAATAATAAAATA
>JAKUCV010002632.1:0-20832 GCA_028386065.3 Turnera subulata | reverse complement strand
AGTCTACAAGTTCTCCAACTTGTACCCGTATGTAGAATTCATATCACATATGCAATTCTCAACATACGCTAGTCTTAATTTATTATTACAACCCATCCGTAATAATAATCGACTAGGGACATTTAAGAATATGAAATATTCTAGGGTTATAAGTATGTGCAAGCGTTTATCTCATAAACGATACTTATTGGAATAACCTAAATGTGTATACGTGACTACAAATAATCATCCATGATTGGCTTTTGGGCATATTACACTAACAATCTCCCACTTGCACTAAAGCCAATCATCCACATATCTCATACATGTGGATCTAGCATGACCATCATGCTTACGCTATGTGAGAGGCTCACTCAGAAGATCTGCTACATAGTTCTCGAACGGAACTTTGTACAGCCACAGTTGCAGGGTCGACAACTGTATCTTGTCTGGAACTCTTCCAGCATACAATACCTTGCTTGGAACTCTTCCAGCACATATTACCACCTCCAAGACAAAAACACATAACCTGATTGCGATCTAACATCATCCCTGTCAGTTTGGAAGCTAGCATCTTTGTAACACCTTACAACAAGCCCATCAACGCTTCCGTGAACCAGGAATGCATCCTTAGTGCTTCTCAAGAACTTAAGGATATACAACCGCTGTCCAGTGACTTTGACCGGGATCAGATTGGCATCTGCTTGTGACACTCAAAGCATTAGCGACATCCGGTCTAGTACATAGTATGGCATATATGATAGATCCTATTGCAGAAGCATAAGGGATCTAACTCATCCACTCTCTCACTTTAGTCATACTAGGATATAGACTCTTTGAGAGAGATATGCCATGTGACATGGGCAAGAAACCCTTATTGAAATCTTGCATCCTAAACCTCTTTAGCACCTTGTCAACATATGTACTCTGACTTAGCCCGAGAAGTCTTTTGGATCTATCTACATAGATCTTTATATCTAACGCATAGGCAGCTTCTCCTAAGTCCTTCATTGAGAAATTCTTTCCTAACCAAGCCTTTACAGACTGCAGTGTCGGAATGTCATTCCCAATGAGCAGAATGTCGTCAACATACAACAACAAGAAAACAATAATGCTCCCACTAACCTTCTAGTAAACACTTGAAACATCTTCACTTTTAATGAATCCAAACTCTTTGATTACATCATTAAAACGAAGATTCCAACTCTTAGAAGCTTGCTTTAGTCCATAAATGGACCTTTGCAACTTGCATACCATGTCTCATGGTCATGGCATGCAGCTATAGCCAATAGAATCCGGATGGATTTAACTATGGCGACTGGTGAGAAAGTTTCATCATAGCCAATACCATGAACTTGCTCGAAACCTTTCGCAACCAATTGCCCTTTAAAGGTAATCACATTACCATCCATGTAGGTCTTTCTCAAAGACCCATTTGCACCCTATAGGTTTTACCCTTTCAGGTGGATCAACCAAGGTCCATACCTTGTTTTGATACATGGATTCCATTTCCGTATTCATGGCTTCTAGCCTCTTCTGCGAGTCCGGACCCGTAACGGCTTGCTGATAGGTAGTAGGCTCATCATCATCTATGAGCATCACTTCACCGGTATGAGTCACGAGAAATCCATATCTCTCGGGCTCATGCCGAATCCTATCTGACCTACGTGGTCCGTGTGTTACAGGAACAGGATTCTCGTCCACAACATCTTGTGGTTCCTGTTCTTGTTCCATCTCAGCCTCTATATCTCGAACTTCTTCGAGTTCTATTTTCCTCCCACTGATTCTTCTAGAAATAGACACTCTTTCTAGAAAAATAGCATTCCGAGCCGCAAACACTTTGTGCTCTAGAGGATTATAGAAATAATACTCTTTAAGGTATCATACAAAAAGGCACTTGTCGGATTTAGGGCCGAGTTTATCTGATGCTTCACATCTCACGTAAGCCTCACAACCCTAAATCCTCATAAAAGACAAAATGGGATGCTTCCCAGTCCATATCTCATATGGTGTCTTTTTAACCGATTTAGATGGAACACGGTTAAGTGTAAATGCAGCACTCAATAATGCATGTCCTTAAAAGGAAATAGAAGGTCAGCTTGACTCATCATAGAACGAACCATGTCCAACAAGGTTCGGTTCCTCCTATTGGATACACCATTCCATTGAGGCGTACCCGGTGGAGTAAGCTGTGATACTATACCACAACCCTTTAGATGATCAAGAAACTCTCGGTCTAAGTATTCACCTCCTCGATCTTATCGAAGCATCTTAATACCTTTCCGAGTCGATTCTGTACTTCATTCTTGAATTCTTTGAACTTTTCAAAGGATTCCGACTAGTGTCTCATTAGATACACATAGCCGTATCTACTGAAATCATCAGTAAATGTAATGAAGTATTGAAAACCATCTCTAGCCTGTGTAGACATTGGTCCGCATACATCAGTATGTATTAGACCTAGCAAGTCCGAGGCTCTTCACCTTTACCCGTAAAGGAAGCCTTAGTCATTTTGCCTAATAAACATGACTCACATGTCTCATATGATTCAAAATCAAACGACTCTAAAAATCCAACTTTATGGAGTTTAGGAATACGAGTCTCGTTTATATGGCCCAAACGACTATGCCAGAGATAGGTTTCACTAGAATCATGTACTCTAACCTTCTTCGTATTAACGTTATAAACAGGCATTTACAGTTTTAGAACATGCAAACCATCATTAAAATGCACCACCATAATCAATTTCTTTGAAATAAATAGAACAACAATTGTTCTTTATTATCAATGAAAAACTTTTCTTGTCCATACAAGATACAGAAATCAAATTCCTGCTTATGGTAGGTACATAATAATAATTTTCAAGTTCCAAAACCAAGCCACTAGGTAAAGATAGAAAATAAGTCCCTACGGCCAATGCAGCAACTCTTGCTCCATTTCCGACACGCAGGTCTATCTCACCCTTCGCCAATCTCCCACTCTTTCTCAGTTCCTTCACATTTCCTCAAATGTGTGAACCACATCCGGTATCTTATACCCACGATGCAGAGGTAGAAATATTAGCCTCTATAACAAAATTTCTGAAGCGGAAGTCTCACTTTCCTTCTGCTTCTTTACCTCTTCAAGGTAAACAGGGCAGTTGCATTTCTAATGGCTTGGTTTGTTGCAACAGAAACAATTTCCTACCTTTGCAACACCATCGTTGGGTTTCAGCACATGAGAACAAGAAGATGCACACGCACCAAACCTTTTGGTACATTTCTTCTTCTTCTCAAACTTTGCTTTACCCGTTCATTCTTCAAGGAAACCAAGACCCTCAGGGCTCTCAATGTATCTAAACATCTTGAGCACATGAGGTCTAACGGGTGATAACTTAGCCATCTTGCATTGGAACAATGCCTTAGAGGTCCTGTACCTCCCATGCCTTACTTGCTCTCCTCAGAGCATTATCAGGTGTTTGATCATATCGAATGCCCACATGTTCTCATCTTGCTTCTGAATCTCAGAGTCAATGGCAATTAGCATAAGGCATGCAACATCAAATGCATCATCAACATGCTTCTCGCAAGCATCTACTTCTGCCCTAGAAGCATTAGGCGCCAATTCATTAAGAACAGGCCCTTCAAGGACATACAAATTTTTCTTGTTTGAAGACTATCCTCAAAATGTGATGCCACTCTAGGAAACTATTCCTATTCAGCTTGTCCTACTCAAGGACGAATCGCAATAATAAAGTGCTAGTGTTTTGTGCCATGGTAATTCTACAACAATGATCAACTCACACAAATAATAGTCATGCATACAAATCATTTAATAAGGAATTCTATTAAATGTGCTCCTACTATATAAATCAAGACAATTATATAAGTAGGCCAAGATCCATATTTCACTACAACATAAGTCAGCGAGGGCTGATCACCTATATCATAGCTATTTAGGTAGACAACTCTTTGTCAATTACATCTCTATGTAACTCTTGGATAGTTGAGTGAACAACACCTTGTCCATGTCTATCTTATAGACTTGCTCAACCCTTGCCCCTAGGTCCCTAATCATATTAAGATAACCTAGTTAAGTCCAAGCCCACAATAAGCAGTCGAGATATTACAATTATCCACTCGCACCTTCCTAGGATAAACAATGGCACCTTGCTAGGGCAAAACCTACCATTTGTTGATCTTAGGCTTGATGAGTGCTTATCATGGAAGGCAACTAAGAACTTAATATTTCACCAATATATTATTCCATACATTATATGCAAGTTCTTGATGAATCATACATTGGTGTTTGTAAATTTGGAAAACCAAAATTACATGTGAACATCGATGTTCAACTTGTAACATCGATGTTGTGAGAATCTGATTCTCTCCAACTACTTGGCAGTAGCTCAATAACATCGATGTTCAACTCTTAAACATCGATGTTATTGAGATTCTTGAACTCCAAAATTTTTGGCAGTAGCTCAATAACATCGATGTTGCACTTTCAAACATCGATGTTGTTGAGATTCTGAAAGTTCAAGAATTTGGCAGTACTCAGTATTGCGGCCATATCTAGAGCTGTAGAGCTTGAATTTGTGCAAACTTTGTGTCCCTAGAAAGCTAAGAAGTAGGGCTACAACTTTGCTGTTCAGGCCAAACACCAATTCGGCCTCCTTCTACCCTGAATTCGCAGTTGAAGTTACTGAGTTCCACAACATCGATGTTGAACATTTCAACATCGATGTTTGGAGATTGCGAATCTGCAAAACATCGATGTTGACCCTCAAACATCGATGTTGGAGGTTGCCGAATCCTCAAAACATCGATGTTGACCATCAAACATCGATGTTTGAACTTCTGGAACTCAAGAACATCGATGTTGGACTCTACAACATCGATGTTATTTGAGTTCTGGAACTTCAAATCAATTTTGGCCGAGCTCAAATAACATCGATGTTTAACTCTTAAACATCAATGTTTAACTTGCATGAGAACATCGATGTTGTGATGATTCGGCCGAAGCTAACCTTCATCAGAACATCGATGTTTGTCACACAACATCGATGTTATGAAGGTTCTGCCAAGGCTAAACTTCATGCCAACATCGATGTTGGTCTCAGCAACATCGATGTTATGGCCTAGCTGTACTAGAACGACAATCGTTCCATACACAAACCGACAATCAATTTTTGTTTTGTCGAACCCCTTCGACTTACTGCTAATAACTCCTTGATTGATATCACATACCAATCAAGTTCATGTTGTCAAAACATTTTTGACACATCCAACAGCAATATATATATCACATATACAATTGAAATCAACATATAATGATCATGCTACATCACATATAACATATCATATATATATGCATGAACATATCAACATATGCACATAAATCCGGTTTAGAGCTTCACAATAGGGCTCCGCTACCACTGTAAGTTTCCCTAGAGCTATTATGACACTCATAACAAGCACAATATGCAGCGGAAACAAGGAAACTTAACCAAGAACCAAGTGAAGCATGCATAAACCGTATAACAATTTTTACATACTTGGAAGGTTAGGATCTTTCACCTAACTTGTGTAATCGAATCAGCTAGAGCCAGACAAAAGCCTCGCCCCTCTACGGTATCCACATGAACCGTGATCGGCTTGGAATCGTCACATGAATCAAGCCTCGAGCTCACCCGAACTGACGTGCTAGCAACAAGAAGCGGGTGCTTGTGTTTGTGGTGTTTTTGTGTTCTTCTTTCTTTCACAAAGAATGAAGAAGCTGAAGGTGAGTGTTTTTCTCAAGGCTCTCAAGACTCTTAAACGTTCAGAGAACTCCAAGAGAGGAAGAGGATGATCAGATCATACACATGCCAAATGAAGACATAGGTTAGTGGAAGTAATGGCCAGCCTTGGCCCATCTCCCACTTAATCATGTCAAGACATGATAATGCCTCCACTAGACTTTCCAGCACAACACACACCATAATGTCTGATCTCTGGTCAATAATTCACCTAATTATTGTACCAAAACGACCCTGGTTCAACCACGGTCCAACCACACCCGGTCCAACCATGGTCCAACCACGGTTCAACCACCTGCTCGAATCAACGGTTCTATGTGTGTGACCCTGTAGGCACTTGTAACGTCCGGCAATAATTGTAAAATTCTCATTTTACAATTATAAGCAAAGAGCGGCGTCTAGCAACACATCATTGCTACCCGAACGACAAGATCAGTACTGATTCTCTATGCCTCGGAATATGTCATCGTCCCTTCGTCCCATTATCTAGATCAAACACGAGACATGGAATATGTCAATCTCGTATATGTTTAATCTATGTTTCTTGATCCCCGAGTTAACTGTATAAAACGGATACCCGTGATATCACCATATCACCTAATCCGAGCATGGCCATGCATTTAACAGTTCAACTCTATCAAGAAACCATCCGATAATATACCCGTTATATGGGTCGGACGAATCCCCTCTTGATCAATCAAAACCCACTACATACTCGGCATATACCCAATGATTACCCTTATGTCCACCCAGTTACGGATGACTAGGAATAATATCAAAGTACATGATTCATATGTTGGATACCTTGACGATCTCAGGTCGGAGGACAATTACATCTATAAGAACCACTAATGACATACATATAACGTTCCATGTAGGGTTCTTATGTGGGTCGGTCCAGTCCACAAGTTCTCCAACTTGTACCCGTATGTAGAATTCATATCACATATGCAATTCTCAACATACGCTAGTCTTAATTTATTATTACAACCCATCCGTAATAATAATCGACTAGAGACATTTAAGAATATGAAATATTCTAGGGTTATAAGTATGTGCAAGCGTTTATCTCATAAACGATACTTATTGGAATAACCTAAATGTGTATACGTGACTACAAATAATCATCCATGATTGGCTTTTGGGCATATTACACTAACAATCTCCCACTTGCACTAAAGCCAATCATCCACATATCTCATACATGTGGATCTAGCATGACCATCATGCTTACGCTGTGTGAGAGGCTCACTCAGAAGATCTGCTACATAGTTCTCAAACGGAACTTTGTACAGCCACAGTTGTAGGGTCGACAACTGTATCTTTTCTGGAACTCTTCCAGCATACAATACCTTGCTTGGAACTCTTCCAGCACATATTACCACCTCCAAGACAAAAACACATAACCTGATTGCGATCTAACATCATCCCTGTCAGTTTGGAAGCTAACATCTTTGTAACACCTTGCAACAAGCCCATCAACGCTTCCGTGAACCAGGAATGCATCTTTAGTGCTTCTCAAGAACTTAAGGATATACAACCGTTGTCCAGTGACTTTCACCGGGATCAGATTGGCATCTGCTTGTGACACTCAAAGCATTAGCGACATCCGGTCTAGTACATAGTATGGCATATATGATAGATCCTATTGCAGAAGCATAAGGGATCTAACTCATCCACTCTCTCACTTTAGTCATACTAGGATATAGACTCTTTGAGAGAGATATGCCATGTGACATGGGCAAGAAACCCTTATTGAAACTCATATTGGAATCTAACCATTGTGAGACCTGCCCAGATTCTTAGTCCAACATTTTTTGAGTTAAACTAAGCTAGATACCAGGTTTATAGAGCATGGGAGCGTCTACAACAAGTTGCTTCAATCTTCCAGAAAATCAGCACAGGGTGACTGGGTACTTATGTTTGAGGATCCCAAGTCGGGGCTAAATAGAGATGAATCTTTGAAAGCTCTGCCCAGATCACTAAACAAACATTTTCTTGGTTTATTCAAGCTTAATTTTCGGTTCATAAGGTATGGGAGCATCTCCAACAAATGCCTCAAAGTATTAAGAAAAGCAATATGGTCCAAGGCATGAAAGAGACTTAGACTTAATAAAATAATACCCTTAGCACACATACCAATCCCACTAACCTCAAACCTTATAAAATCTAATTTCATTATTTAATTCAAGAATTTGGGTGGTGGATTAAAATATTCATAAGCCTAGTTTGTCATTAATCAAAATCAATTAATCATATGGTTACGTAATTAGGTTAATTCACTAATTAGCACTAATCGGCTAATTAATTAATCACTAATGCACATGGTAATTACCTTAACCCAACATTCTCCCCCTTTTTTGATGATGAATAACTTATATGAAAAACACAAGCATGTGAGGGTTTAAAACCGATTTAATGTTTAAGCTCCCCCTCAATCTATGACTCTCCCCCTAAATCTATGCTCCCCTTATCTTAAAGATTTTTCCAAATTAAGCACGAATCAATGTAGGAACAAAAATAGGTTAGAGTAATAATCGATATCAATAAGTGTAAGCATCCACAGTATATTCATGCATTGATATCGAAATTATCAACCATCATTGTGTGTTTTTCTCACACACCACTTTTCTCCCCTTTTCGGCATCACCAAAAAAATAGTACAAGGGGGGACAAGATCATAAACCTGCATAGAGATCAAGTAATATGCCCCAAAATAATAGAACATCATAGATACAAAGCATAAAGATGTTCAAACAGAAATTCAAACGATCTGGCATCAGCAGTGCCAGAACGAACCAGAAAGCATAATATCTAGAAACATTCCAAAATAACCGAACAAGAACATAAACAGAATTGAAACATGATGCAGGAAAGTCTATGAGAATGCATGAACCTAAACTAGGGCATCAGATCTAAAGGAAGGTCACTCAGTGGTCTCATCATCATCAGCAGCTTGATCGGTGGAAGAATCAGAGGCAGAAAACCTATTCGGGTTTGGAGCAAATCGCTTCACCAACAACTCCAATTGTGTCTTCTGCATCTCTATGATTTTCACAACCATCCTCTTGACCTCCAGAAGATCATCCCTAACATCCTTAACCTCATCCGTCAAAGCCTCAATTCTAGCATTCTTGGAAGAACTCGGCTGTGTTACATAAAACAGCCCCTGCTTGTTTTTCTTAAGATGCATTCGAGAGAGAGTGGATGTACCCATAGCTTCTGATCTAATTGGAAGAAGTGCATTTTTTGGCACCACATTCTCCTTCTGAGCAATAAGGGTGATTAAGTGCCCATATGCCCTTCCCTAGTACTCTCTCATGTGGTGGAAGATGGTATATGCATAATCAACCGGGCTATTTCTCAACAAACACCCAAGCAGCCACATGGCATATGTCTTCAAGTCATTCAAATGTCCATGTCGAGGAACGAGGACGCGGGTGATGAAGTACAGAAGGACTCGGTGATTTGGAGACAGATCATCTTACTTCCCGTACTTACTTGCCTTTCCAAAGAGGAGCTTTCTTTGCTCAGCAGCGCTAGGTGTGTTGTAAATAGGAGTAGTAACCCCTGAGGCAGTGTTGTAGTACTTCACCCAAGCTTTTTTCCCTTTAGGAAGATTCAGCAAAACTCGAATGGAATCAGCAGTGACATAGACAGATTGTCCGCAGATCAAGCTGTGAACTCCAACAACAAAACCATCTTCATCTACCTTAGGGATCATGTTGGAGTAGAAATCCTCGACCAACTTTTCATATGCAGGCACATTGATAAGGGCCAAGTCCATCAATTTGGACCTCTCAACAATTTGCAACAACCCTGATCCTCTCACATCATCAAAGTGCACAATGGTACTTTTGAGAAATTTGAAACTAGTACCTATGATTCCTGGTGCATCTTTGATGAACCAGCAATAGTGAGGCGAGATTTTCTATGCTTTTTAGTCACATTCCCTTGCTTGCTAAGATGAACAATCGGTGGATCCTCATCCTCTTCATCTTCGTCTTCATTCTCCTCTTCAACCTCTTAATCATCTTGAGGTTCGGATGTGGGAATTCCATCATCATTAGCTTGAGTATCAACAGGTGAAATCTCTTCTTTGCCCTCATCTGAGCTATCCTCTGAAGAATCAACCTCATAAACCACTTTTTCTTTACCTTTTCTTGAGGGTGGAGGTCGTATTCTTTGACCAATAGTGCTTTCTCGCACATTCCTCCGTTTTGGCATTGCTGATGCCATAAGTTTCTTCTTTGCAGGAGGTGGAGGTGGAGCCTCAGGAGTAGGCTGTGGTTGAGGAGTCTTGACTGAATGAGAGGTGTCCTTTCCTTGAGTAGCCTTCTCGACATCTAATTTGTGTATTGCAGCACGATCATTAAAGGCCTTCTTGGCTGTCTCCTTAGTGCGGTAAGTCTTTTGGAAGACATATTTCCTCTTGATGGAGAATTTTTGTGAGAGAGGTATGTCATCATCGGACATGGTCTTTTCAGAAGAATTGACTTTCTCCACAATTTCTTCTTCCTCCAAGGCAGCAAGAAAACCCTCTGGTAGAATAGGGTGAGCCGGATTGTTCTTGAATTCTTCTAGAACTCTGTCTACAAGGTGTGAAGGCACAACATCTTCGACCATGAGCTTCCTCTTTGCTTCAAATGTCCCAATTGGATCTTCCACTTCTTTGGGCATCCTTTACTTGCTCATGATGTTGTTTATGCTTGCAATAATTTCTACCCCCATGTTCTCATTGTCAGTAGGAGGTGGATCCTGAGGATTCTCTGAATTTTCAAGGTCTTCGACAATTAGAGGGTTGTCTTGTGGAAGATCTTCATTCTCTTGTTGTTCATCTGGAATTTCAGGCTGATTCGGCACCGGTGTTGCCATATCGATAGGTGATACGTACACCTTCCTCTTCTTTGGTGGTTGTAATTTGAGTGGGCCAGAACTGTTAGAACAATATAGGTTCTAACAAGAACCGGGTTCTTTGGTTGCTGTCAATGTGGGAGTAGAGAGGGTTTTTCTCTTTGAAGTAGAGATAAGAGAAGATGATTTTGAATGAAGGTCGATTAAGGGTTTTATCTTAACCCGAGCTCTCGGTTTCCTCCCTTTTTGAGCAACTCTAGAATTAATGCCCACTTTTCTCATGATTAAAAGGTAATCATGGAAGGTGGCAGTTACCAAGTGGGAATGGATTTGATTGGGTAACTGACAAGGAGTGAGTTATTATATAAGGAGGTGGGTTTAATGCTAATAACCGGTAGGCTTAGTTTAAGGGTAAGGATAGGCAAGGAAACTCGGCGGGTGAAAGAGTTCTTCCACGCATGAAGCTCTTTTTCTGACAGCCGCCTTTGCACCGGATTTCACGCACACACAGCAAACATCTCCTCTCTCTTCTTCACCTTTCTTTCTCTAATCAGCTTTTTATTGATTTGCATGAAATCAATTATCAATCATCGTCCCCCAAAAACACGCTGCTTCTCTCCTTAAAATCACGCCACCGAAAAATCTGGGAGATACCAAAATTGTCTTCAATCAGCCCTGCTGCCCTCTTATGTTTCAATTTCTTTCCATATCTGTATGATTTTTGTGACTTCTTTTTGACATATCATCACAGCCCATGCATATGCCTAGTGAAGTGTGTGATTGTGATGCATGATTAAACATAATTTAAGGAAGGATGGTACCTGATTATTTCATCGGCTTGAGGAGGATTGCACATTCCAAGCTCCAACCGAATCTTGTTGAATTGCTCTTCCTTCAAAGGATTTGTAAAAATATCTGCTAATTGCCTTTCAGTTTGGACAAAATCAAGCGTTACATCCTTCTTAAGAACATGGTCTCTAATAAAGTGATGCCTTATTTCAATGTGCTTTGTTCTTGAATGTTGAATTGGATTTTTAGTAAGATTAATAGCACTTGAACTATCACAAAGAATCGACACACTTGTAACTTTAGACCATAATCAAGTAATGTTTGTTTCATTCAAAGGATTTGTGCACAACAAGAACCAGCAGCCACATACTCGGCTTCGGTGGTGGATGTTGCCACAGAATTTTGTTTCTTACTTGCCCATGAAACAAGACATTGACCTAAGAATTGGCATGTACCACTGGTGCTTTTTCGATCAAGAATGCATCCAGCAAAGTCAGCATCAGAGTACCCAATCAATTCAAATGCATCAGTTCTAGGATACCAAAGTCCTAAAGATGGAGTTCCTTTTAAGCATTTAAAGATCTGTTTTATAGCACGCAAATGGGACTCCTTAGGACATGCTTGGAATCTAGCACATAGACAAACACTGAACATTATATCAGGTCTAGTAGCAGTGAGGTAAAGAAGGCTTCCAATCATACCTCTGTAGGTCTTTATATCTACATCTTTACCTTGTTCATCTTTGTCTAGATTAGTTGATGTGCTCATTGGAGTTGGACACGTTTTGGCACCGTCCATGCCAAATCGTTTCACTAACTCCCTGGTGTACTTTGCTTGGCTTATGAATATTCCGTTTCTATGTTGCTTGACTTGGAATCCACGAAAGAATGTTAATTCACCCATCATGCTCATCTCGAATTCACTGTGCATCAACTTTTCAAATTCTTTGCACAAAGAGTCATTAGTAGCACCAAATAGTATGTCATCCACATAAATTTGAACAATGATTAAGTTACTCTTAAAATGCTTCACAAAGAGAGTAGAACCAACCTTCCCTCTAGTAAAGCCTTGTGTAGTTAGGAATGTACTTAACCTGTCATACCAAGCCCTTTGAGCTTGTTTCAAGCCATAGAGTGCTTTCTTCAACTTGAACACATGATCGGGGTGTTCAAAGCTCTCAAATCCGGGAGGTTGTTCAACATACACTTCCTCCATGATGAAACCATTTAGGAAAGCACTCTTTACATCCATTTGGTAGAGCTTGAATCCTTTATGTGAAGCAAATGCCAAAAGCATGCAAATTGACTCAAGTCTTGGAACGGGTGCAAAGGTCTCATCAAAGTCAATTCCTTCCTCTTGGTTGTATCCTTGAGCAACATGTCTGGCTTTGTTTCTTGTGACATTTCCAGCTTCATCCAGCTTGTTTCTAAACACCCATTTGGTTCCAATTACGGGATGATCACATGGTCTTTCCACCAACTCCCAAACATCACTTCTTTTAAATTGGTTTAGCTCCTCCTGTATAGCCATAATCCAATTTTCATCTTTTATGGCATCTGCAGTGTTCTTTGGCTCTATCTGTGAGAGAAAGGCCTGGTGCAAATTGATGTTGTGGATTGATGAGCGAGTTGACACTCCTCTTGTTGGATCTCCAATGATGGCATCTGTTGAAAGACCTTTCGGCACCTTTGATGCCAAATGTGATAGCACTCCGCTGGACGCATGTTCTTGCTCAAGTGCACTCACTTCATTAGGTGGATTTGAATTCCCAGCCCTGTTGTCTTCCTGCTTTTCAATTTCCTGGACAGCTATAGTCTGTGGTTGTGGATTTTGATTGTCCACATCTACAATCTCCTTAGAATTGTTAGTAGTAACAAACTCATCAAAGACAACATGCATAGATTCTTCCACCAATAATGACCTCTTATTATACACTCGGTATGCTTTACTTCTTGTTGAATAACCAAGAAATATTCCTTCATCAGATTTTGCATCGAATTTACCAAGTGTATCCTTTGTATTCAATATAAAGCAATTAGACCCGAAAACTTTAAAATAGCTAATGTTAGGCTTCTTATCATTCCAAATCTCATAAGGGATCTTTTCAAGTGTGGATCTAATGGACACTCTATTAAAGATATAGCATGCTGTGTTTACTGCTTCAGCCTAAAAATATGTAGGTACATTATGCTCATTTAGTATGGTCCTTGCCATTTCTTGCAAGGTTCGATTCTTCCTCTCAACAACCCCATTTTGTTGGGGAGTTCTAGGAGCCGAAAAGGTATGATTAATGCTATTTTCTTCACAGAAGTGATGAAAGATAATATTGTCAAATTCGCCACCATGATCACTTCTAATCTTAGCTAACTTATACCTTTTCTCATTTTGCAACTTTCTAACTAAGGATGCATACTCATAAAGAGCGTGATCTTTTTGAGCTAGAAAGATTACCCAAGTAAACCTTGAGTAGTCATCCACAATTACAAAGGTGTATTTCTTACCTCCTAGACTTACCATCCTCATTGGCCCGAAAAGATCAAGATGTAGAAGTTCCAATGGCCGGGACGTGGACAAAACCTTCTTAAACTTGAAAGAGCTCTTGGTTTATTTGCCAAGTTGACAAGCTCGGCATACACTTTCTTTCTCAAACTTCATTTGTGGAAGTCCTCTTACAAGCTCCTTCTTTAGCAAGTTTGACATAAGCTCCATGTGAGCATGTCCTAACCTTCTATGCCAAAGTTCGGGTGTTTCTGTGCTAGCACTAAAATACTTGTTTATGAGGTTAGCAACATCACATATATTAATTGAGTATAGGTTTCCTTATCTTTTTCCCATAAGAATGATATCATTATTATCAAGACAAGTTACCAAGCATTCATTGGCTTCAAAGGTTACTTTGCAGCCTCGGTCACATAGTTGACTTATACTCAAGAGATTGAATTTTAGATTGTCAACTAATACCATATGTTCAATCATAAGATCCTTACCAACATTACCAATACCAAGTACTTTTCCCTTCTATTTGTCACCAAACATGACAGATCCTTTGCTTGTCGAATAAAGGGATGTGAACATTGATGGATCTCTGGTCATATGTCTTGAGCATCCACTGTCAAGCACCCACTGATCCCTCTTTTCCTGTAGAATGATTAGGCCTTAGGTACGCACACAAGCTTGGGTCCTTGGATGTCAGTTTTGGTACCTCTTGGTACCCACATAAATTTTATAGGACAATTCTTCTTTCTAAATATGCAATTCTTGATGCTATGTCCATGTCTACTACAATAATGACAAGTAATGTGATCCTTATATTTCTCATATGTTTTAACGAGCTTATTCTTATATTCAGATACACTTCTATGAGAGTATAGTGTACAACTAGGAGTTTTCTTGTTCTCAAAGACATTGTGTGTTGCTCCTAAACCAACCTTTTGAAGAGTGTGTCATTGCTGTCCAAGAATCATGTCTAGACCTTTACTTCCAGACTTGAATTTCTTTAACATATCATCTAAGTATACACAGTATCTGGTTAGCCTATTGTTTTCTTTAAGAGCTTTATCATATAGCTCTTGGTTAGCCTTACTTTTTGCTTCAAGTTCATTATAGGGGCTAGTCAGTGCATCACATTTCGTTTTGGCATCACTGATGCCAGACGTACATGAAACCAGTTCTTCACTCAATTTATCACTCTTAGCTTGTTGATATACTTTTTCAGATTCTAAAGCTTGTATTTTCCTTTTAAGCTGAATATTTTCTTTTGCCTTTTTCTTAAAGGTTATAAATAACTCATCATATACATCATGTATATCATCAAATTTAAAATCAGAAAAGTCAGAATTTGATACCTCATTTTAGTATCTTTCCATGAGACATATGTTGGCAGTGTCTTCTTCATCTGAATCACTTGTGGAATCCAGATCATCCCATGCTTCCATTGCCTTCTTTCCTTTTCTCATTGAAGCATCATACTTAGGTTTTCTTTGCAAAGGGCAGTCGGCTTTGATATGACCAGGGCGATTGCATCCGAAGCAAAGAGGTTGTTCCTTCTTTGATTCTTCGATCTTAATCCGTTTTTGGTTTCTTCTTTGGTTCCTCCTTTTCATGAACTTAATGAACTTCCATGTGACTAGAGCAATGTCTGAATCACTTTCAGAATCATCCTCATTTGCATTTAAAGCTAGCTCTTTCTTCTTCTTGGTTTCTCTTCAAATTTTGAGCCGTGCACAATGAGGCTGCCCATGAGTTCATTGTAGGTGAAGATATTCAGTTCTTTAGCTTCCTCTATGGCTGTCACTTTAGGCTCCCATTCAATTGGAAGTGATCTGAGAATATTGGTCACTTTTTCTTTTGTTGTGACTACCTTTCCAAGACAAGCTAGATTGTTACACACGACTGTGAACCTTGTGTCTAAGTCTTGGATAGTCTCATCCGGCTTCATTTGAAACTGTTCAAAGTCTCTCATGAGCGTGTTCATCTTGGATTTCTTCACTTGATTTTTGCCCTTGTGAGCTACACAAAGAAGGCTCCAAATCTCATGTGCAGAGTTGCAAGAGCGAACTCTCTCAAATTCAGCTTGGCTAATGCCACAAAGAAGAGCATTCTTGGCCTGTGCATCTAGCCTTACCTTCTTCATTTCATTCTCATTCCAGTACTGCATATCTCTTGCTGGTCGTGTGTATGGATTAGTCACAATGTGCCATATCTCCATGTCCTTTCCTTTCAGGAAAGTCTTCATGCAGAATTTCCAATGGTCGAAGTTCGATCCATTGAAGAATGGAGCATTGTTGATGTTATTCCCCTCGAATGCCATGATCATTTTCTCCAGGAGGTTAATCCAACAACAGAGATCCTTGCTCCGCTACCAATTGTAGGCCCAAATAGGCTAAGAGGGGGGTGAATTAGCCTCTTTTTTGCTTAAGCACTGATTTGGCACTCCCCGAATCTGTCTTGAATCAGATTTTGCAGATTAAGAACACAAAGACACACACTAATGCATAATTAAGTTTGTAAGGTTAGAGAAATATGCACAACAGTTTAGAGTGGTTCGCCACTAAGGACTACATCCACTACTCAAGGAGTCCACCTTGAGATTTCTAACCTTCACTATATCTTGGCTTTTTCGGGTTCAACCACAACCTTTTACAAGCTTTTTCCTAGGCTAAGCTCAAACCTATTACTCACCACAAACCTCCCCGGTTTGTTGAATCCCACCTTAGCAAACTAATCCCAAGTTTCCACTAAGGTGTTTCAGATTTCACAGCAAGGAGTCTTCAATGACAAAGTCAAGAAGATGTACAACTAAGCTCAACACTCTAGCCTTTAAGATATCACTCAATTTAGGCTCTTTTGGAGAACGACACGTGTAACTCAAGTAGTATAACTTCAAGATTGCGTAATGGCAGCCCTAACTTGAGTACTTCAGTCTTCCTTCAATTTATAGAGGCTGGGGGAAGTGGTAGCCTCATCATCCAATGGCTAGCTGTCACTTTCTGCTTCCTCGAGATTTGGCATCATTGGCGCCAAAACGTTCATCGCTCCAATTCCAGAAAGTGGTTTGCACATGCTGAGCCGCAGCCTATGTTTGATTCTCTTAGGTTGGACTGAATCAGAATGAGTCGTTGTGAGTACTTTGCAGTCCTTTAAACAAACACCTGCAGAACAGAGAGAAACAAACTTGTGGGTTTTGTGCTCATAAGAGCGCCTCCAACAAATGGCTCCAAAGTACAAGAAATTCAGCCAAGGCTTAGCCGACTTCTAGGTTTGAAGATCCTAAGAAGCTCAGATTGGAATCTAACCGTTGTGAGACCTACCAAGATTCTTAGTCCAATATTTTATGAGTTAAACTAAGCTAGATACCAGGTTTATAGAGCATGGGAGCGTCTACAACAAGTTGCTTCAATCTTCCAGAAAATCAGCACAGGCTGACTGGGTACCTATGTTTGAGGATCCCAAGTCGGGGCTAAATAGAGATGAATCTTTGAAAGCTCTGCTCAGATCACTAAACAAACATTTTCTAGGTTTATTCAATCTTAATTTCCGGTTCATAGGGTATGGGAGCATCTCCAACAAATGCCTCAAAGTTGTGAGAAAGGCAATGTGGTCCAAGGCATAAAAGAGACTTAGACTTAATAAAATAATACCCTTAGTACACATACCAATCCCACTAACCTCAAATCTTATAAAATCTAATTTCAATATTTAATTCATGGGTCTGGGTGGTGGATTAAAATATTCATAAGCCTAGTTTGTCATTAATCAAAATCAATTAATCATATGGTTAGGTAATTAGATTAATTCACTAATTAGCACTAATCGGCTAATTAATTAATCACTAATGCACATGCTAATTATCTTAACTCAATATTTTATTTTGGAATAAAGTATTTTTTCATCCTTGTATTAGACCTCAAAGTTGGAAGTCATCCCTCTATTAGATTTTGGCTTGTTTTCATCCCTCTATTTGTGAATTTTGTCTTATTTTCATCCTTGTGTTCGCCTTTTTGGCCTATTTAGAGGGATGAAAACAAGCAAAAACCCATGGACAGAGGGATGAAAACAGACCAAAACCAATACAAGGATGACTTTCAACTTTATGGTCTAACACAAGGATGAAAAAACGCTTTAATCCTTTTATTTTTATGTGAAGAAGCTACAATGTTAACATTTTTCTCCAACAAATCTTTATCCAATTCCGCATGTACTTTTTGTTTTTTTACCCTTTCATAAAAATTTAGTACTTAATTTTTTTCATGTATTTTTTACTGTCCTACTTCATAATAAAAATTAAGCATCATCACTATCTACAATTTTATAGATTTATAATAATTATTATTATATAGAATTTTGATTCTAGTAATATTATAAAACCCAATAGAATGATTGGTTTTGAAAAGTTTTGGATATTATCTATAAAAAATAATGCTATAAAGTGCATTGTTACTTGTTACATTGTAAAAAAATAATTTCTTTATGCCATACCAAGTAAAGAGATTGAGGTTTTGTTTGAAGGTATGCAAATTGACAATATATGATTTATCCTCCCTATACAAATGCAATAATTGAGAAGAAACTTGTTCAATATTTGCTCGTGGTCATAATCGATGGCCTCGATGGCATAACAGTGTTGGAAATCATTCGGATTTGATATGGAATTCAGCCCAAATTTCAAAATGTAGTTGAGATGGGAGTGATTGGATTCGATAACTGGATTAAGCATGTGAAAAAAAAGTTGACAATGTAAAAATATGCTATTTCAACTTTATAACAAATCAAACCATCATTTATATGCTATTTCAACTTTATAACTAATCAAACTATCATTTAGCATGAAGCAGTTACAAGCATGGTTATCAAAAACTCGTTTTTAGTCTTAAAATCGTACGATTTTAGTTTACGTGTTTAGGTCCATATTCCGTGCTGGATGCTTCTAGGATCGTTTTCCACAAAAATTCGGTTAAACTCGCGATTTGACTTGGTAAATTCGCTAAAAGCGCAGATTTACTTGAAGAAACTTATTATTTACTTCTAAAACCTCAAAATTAAACGGACTGAAAAATTCCCAAATCAAGCACCCCGAGTTCCTTTGGGTGCTGGGGTTGCCACTCTTCCATCCCTTATTTGTCCGGCAACTTTCACAAATTCAAGTGGTGGCAAAGCTCCAACAAGGCAAAAAACTGTGTCAAGGTTGCTGCCCTTGTCAATCAAGAAGCACGCAAGCCCACCCATCAACCTATTCACACTGAATATCGAATTGGATGAGATAAGAAACCATGGAGGGTGGGGGAAGGGATGCCTCCAGTGTCCCCATGGAGGCGCGTCTTCTCCAACGCTATAAGCCTCCCTGGTGTCTTTCTCCCTTGCTTTTCGTACCTCCAACTTTTTCAAACGGCTTTATCGTTGTTATTGTTTCAATTTTCTGCCACCTCTTCTCCTCCTGATTCCTCTAGAACCCAATCCTCCAATGGGATACGATACTTAATCCTCAAACCATTAGTTGCATTGCGATTTTGATTTGGCAATCTATTCCTCTTTTTTTTTTTAGTTTTTATTTTTCTAATTTCCAAACACGATTGTTTGGGTACATCAAGCCAGATTTTCGAAATACTAAGTAAAATAAAAAGAAAAAAGCAATTCGCCATAAAAGAAAAAATTGAGAAGGGATGATAAATTATAAAATATTCTGAACTTATTATTAATTAATTCATTTATAAATCTAATTAATAACAATAATAAAATTTTATAGACTTTTACGTTTTTTATTGGACCATTTCAAGTTTATGTAAAAACTCTCGTTTTTGTTACAAGCACAAGAATATTTTCAATGATTCATTCATATTTCAAATGCCTCCCAATAATAATAATACTAATAAAAAACCCCACTAGGTATGAGTATATGTGTTGATCCAGTACTATAAAATTTAGTCAAGCAACATGTGTCATGATAAATATGATAAAGATATATACTGATACGATCTCAATGTAAAACATAAAGAAAAAATCATGACCTATGGAAATTGGCATTGACACGTGTGAACTATATTAATTTTTTTCAATTAAAAAGAATGATTATTGACAAATTTACAATTTATTTTTTAAAGTTAAAATTTTTTAAATGAAAGTAATGTTTGGTTAAGTTATGAGTTGTAAGAATTTATTCCATATTATCTCTTTGGATATATTTCATTTAAAAGCTTTCAGCATTTATTAGCATACATTGGATAAGCTGTGGGTATATTAAACCAAATGGGTCTCTCCTGTGCCTTATGTTCATGTTCCACTTAATGTCAACCAAATTAAGCGTATGCAGAAAGAAATCTAGTAATAACATTTTTGCAGAGAGAAATCTAGGAAAAAAAAATTGTCTAACAAAGTAGCATCACTTTACTTGGAAAGAAAATCTTGTGCACAAAAGAAAAAAAAAAACAAGGAAAAAAATCTGATAGGTGTAAAAAAACATGGAAACAAATCTGATAGGGGTACACAGTTTTACATTTATCATTTATTACTTGAAATCAAAGGCTACAGAGATTACCAATATAAAAAGCAAACACCCTACTTCACATATGCCATTACATTTACACACACAAACTATTTCACACACAAACCATCCAAATTAACTTCTCCAACATGTCGTCCTCTACATGGCAACAAGCTACCTTCTGTGTCTTCACCATTCTTGCAATCTTCCCATTTCTTAGTAGTGCCGGTGCCAACCCGAACCCGATGATGCCGACGCAGGAGGACAAATGGAGACCCTTCTGCCATGAATTTAGGGTTCATATAGTGGATGGTTTCAGTAATGACAACCCACCATTCCAAATCCACTGCTGGTCTGTGGACCAAGATCTAGGAAACCACACCTTTGGCCCTAGCTTCAAAGATTTCAACTTCAAATTCGGGTCGAGGGTTGTGCCGCCCTACACCCATTTCTC
>JAKUCV010002631.1:0-21956 GCA_028386065.3 Turnera subulata | reverse complement strand
GCAACCCAGGTAAATCATCAGGAAAAACATCGGGAAACTCCCGAACAATAGCAATATCCTCCACACCAGGTACTGGTACCGAAGAATCGACCACATGAGCAAGAAAAGCATCACAACCCTCTCGGATCATCCTGAAAGCTTGGATGGCCGAGATACAGCACGCCGATAGTACTCTTCGTTCTCCAACAAACACCAATCTACGCCCCAACAAAGAAGATAAAGACACTTCCCTGGCCCGACAATCAACTACTGCTTGGTGTTTGGACAACCAGTCCATGCCTAAGATGACATCAAATTCTCCCAAATCCATGACAGCAAGATCAGAAGGAAAACCCTCACTATCATATTCTATCCACACATCTCTACAAACTCTATCAACAACTACCATGTCTCCAGTGGGTAAACGGACTCTTAGGGGTCTACTAAGATTATCATCCTCTATGTTATGAGTAGTCATGTATGCACGTGATACAAAAGAATGTGTAGAACCAGGATCAATTAAAGCATGTGCAAATTGACCAAAAACCATAAAGGTACCTGCTATAACATCTGGAGCATCAGCAGATGAGTTGGTGAAGGTGCTCTCCTTGAGGGGGATAAAAAGCATCACGTCCCGAGTTCGAATCCCTAGTGCTGCAGCATGGTAAAGGATTTAATCGGGCGGAGGGAGTGATGTAACAATACCTGGATTTGGTGGGTCCCTCAGGGGGAGGGCCTTCACACGAATGGCTCATTCTTGGACAAAGATTACAATGATAGAGTCGGCATTCTTGAAGCTCTGTCCAAGAGGAAAACTCAGATCAGAGGAGTCAAGGCCTCTGGAATAATTAGAGTAGACAGAGTAACCAAGCTGGAGGCAGAGATTGAAGCCCTCAGAAAATAATTAGGGACTACCCAAGTCAAGGCAGCCTCATCCACAGCCTCAGACTGTGAAGGATGTGGAGGACCTCACAGCAAGTCCAATTGCCCACTTTTTACCGAGTGTGATTCTGAGCAAGCAAATTTCATCCAGCAGAAGCAATGTCCATATGGAAACACCTACAACCCTTCCTGGAGAAACCATCCAAATTTCTCTTGGAGAGGATCAAATGAAGAGAGAATCCCACAACATACCCAATTTCAACGATAGCATCAAGGCGGACAGCCTCAGTACCAGAGGCAGAACCAAGGAGGTCAACAAAACAGCAATACCAACATGATGAGCATACTGCAGTCCATCTTGGAAAACCAAAACAAGAAGAGGGAGGAGATGTCTCAAATCAAATCCCGCAATAGGACCCTCGAAGATCAAATTGCCCAACGAGCCTCGATGATCACCAATCAGCGAGGAGTCCTTCTAGGGAAACCAGTAGAGAATCCAAGGAATGAGCACTGCAAGGCTGTAACACTTCGCAGTGGGAAGGAATTATGGGGCACAACACCAAGACAGCCTAATACCGTAGACCAGACAGCATCAACGTCCAACCCAGAGCAAACAGTTCAGACACAGCCTGAGCCTATGGTAGAGGCTGTTGGCATAAGGAGAGCTGAAAAACAGCCCCAGAGTGTCTGACCCTATCAGCCTCCTCTTCCATATCCAGAAGTGTACCTCAAATCAAAACTGGAGAAGCAGTTCAGTAAGTTCAAGAAGATGTTGAGTAAGCTTTATGTTAATGTTCCCTTTAGTGATGTGGTTACACATATGCCGTCATATGCCAAGTTCCTCAAGGACATATTAACAAAGAAGAGGACAACTGATGACATCGAGACAGTGGCCATGAAAGCCCAAGGGAGCGCCCTCATTCAGCATCAACTGCCCAGAAAATGCTCAGATTCGGGGAGCTTCACAATTTCTCTAAACATCAGGGACAAAAAGATTGAAGGAGCCCTGTGCGACTTAGGGGCTAGTGTCAGCCTGCTGCCACTCTCCATTACTCAAAATTTAAACCTTGGAGACATCAAACCAACCAGGATGACGATCCAGCTAGCTGACCGCTCACCTGTCTATTTTGTGGGAGTGCTGAAAGATGTACTTGTTAAGGTCGGCAATTTCTACATCCCCGTGGATTTTCTGGTAATGAATATGGCAGAGGATGAGAAGACACCCATCATTTTGGGGCGTCCCTTCTTAGCCACCGTAGGAGCTATGATTGATTGTGCAAATGGTACATTAACACTGCGGTTAGGAGAAGACACTATTGAATTCAACGTCTAGAAGGCACAAAAGACAGAATTTGGAACAGGACAGTGCTGCATGATTGATGCCGTACCGGACCCCGTGGATGCACTTGTCAAGGCATCTCAACTAATGGAGACACATGAGGATGAATTTCTGGGTTGCCTAGTCAATGGACTCATAGATGGAGATAAGGCAGCTCTACAATAGGTAGCAAAATTCTTGGCAGAAGAAACTGTGCCTAGAATTGACGAACAGGCCCACGCTGTGAACTAACAGGATGAGCCTGTTACAGAATCTGTTTGCAATCCAGAACCAAATTCTGATGCACCAAAGGTGGAAATGAAATCTATACCACCCCAGCTCAGGTATATCTACTTGCACCCTAAAACTTCTTCATTTCCTATTATCATTGGAGTTAACCTTTCAGCGGAAGAAGAAGAGAAAGTGCGCAAAACTATAAACAAGCACCAAAAAGCCGTGGATACACCATAGACAACCTAACAGGTATAAATCCTAATCTCTGCATGCATTGCATTCTTTCGGAAGAGGGAAGCAAACCCATAGTTGAACCTTAGAGGAGATTAAATGAGAACATGAAGGAGATAGTTAAAAAAGAAATCCTGAAATTGCTTGATGCTGGGACCATATATCCAATTTCAGACAGTCCTTGGGTTAGTGCTGTACACATAGTTCCTAAGAAAGGAGGGATGACAGTTATGAAAAATGAAAAAGAAGAGCTTATACCAACTAGGACTGTCACCGGTTAGAGAGTGTGCATTGATTACAGGAAACTCAACAAGGCCATTAGGAAAAATCATTTCCCTTTATCCTTTATTGATCAAATGTTTGAGAGATTTGCCAAGCATGCGCATTTTTGCTATCTAGATGGATACTCGGGATTCTTCTAGATCCCAATCCACCCAAGTGACCAAGAGAAAACAACATTCACATGCCCTTATGGCACCTTTGCATATAGGCACATGCCTTTTGGTTTGTGCAACGCCCCCGCCACTTTTCAGCGCTTCATGATGGCCATCTTCCATGACCTGATCGAGCATATAATGGAGGTATTCATGGATGATTTTTCTGTTTATGGTACATCTTTCGACATTTGCCTAGCTAACCTTGGAATAGTGTTGGAACAGTGTGAGGCTGTCAACTTGGTACTCAATTGGGAGAAATTGCCATTTCATGGTGACAGAAGGTATTGTGCTTGGACACAAAATTTTAGGCCGTGGAATTGAGGTAGACCAAGCTAAAATTGACAATATTGAGAAGCTTCCACCACCTAACTCTGTTAAGGCCATTCGAGCTTTCCTTGGACATGCTAGATTTTATAGGCACTTTATTAAGGATTTCTCAAAGATTGCAAAGCCTTTGATGAATCTCCTTAGTAAAGATGCTGAGTTTGTATTTGACAAATCTTGTTTAGATGCATTCCACAGGATTAAGACAACATTGACCACAGCCCCAATCATCCAGCCCTCAGATTGGAGTCAGTCCTTTGAAATCATGTACGATGCAAGCGACCATGCAGTAGGGGCTGTGCTAGGGCAGAGAATGGACAACAAACTTCACACCATATACTATGCAAGCCGCACTCTGGATGAGGCACATGTCAACTAAGCCACGACTGAGAAGGAGCTTCTGGCAGTGGTCTTTGTAATTGAAAAATTTCGAGCATACCAACTGCGATCTAAAGTAATCATTCACACGGACCATTCGGCATTAAAATACTTGATGACAAAGAAGGAGACTAAACCCAGACTTCTTAGATGGATCATGCAGCTCCAAGAATTCGATCTCGATATTCGAGACAAGAAGGGTACAGAGACTATGGTAGTCGACCATCTATCCAGATTGCCTCTAGATCACATGCCAACTGAACACATGCCCATTGATGATCATCTCCCAGACGACAGCTTCATAGCAATAATCCACAGTGTTACCCACAGGCTCATGCCTTGGTACGCAGAAATTGTCAATTTCTTGAGCTGTGGAGCTCTTCCACCAGATCTCAGTTTTTCACAGCAAAAGAAGTTCTTCTATGACATAAAGAACTACCTCTGGGATGAGCCCTTTTTATTTAGGAGGTGTGGCGATGGTATAATCAGGAGATGCATTCCTGAAGAAGAGGTAGCGCAAGTTCTACAAAGTTGCCACAATGGACCATACGGGGGACACCATGGCGCAACCAGAACAACATCCAAGGTCCTGCAAGTTGGTCTATTTTGGCCTACCCAATTTAAAGAAGCACGCAATTGGGTGGTGGCATGTAAGGAGTGCCAGCACACAGGAAACATCTCGAGAAGACAAGAGATGATGCAACAAGAAATTTTGGAAGTGGAACTATTCGATATTTGGGGTATAGGCTTCATGGGGCCATTTCCAAGCTCACATGGGAACAATTTTATCTTGGTGGCTGTTGACTATGTCTCTAAATGGGTGGAGGTCATCGCCTCCCCAACCAATGACGCCAAGACAGTAACAAGGTTCCTGAAGAAGCACATTTTCACCTAGTTTGGCACACCAAGAGCAATAATTAGTGATGGAGGATCCCATTTTTGCAACCGCTAGTTTGAAGCTCTCCTCAGAAAGTATGGGATCAGACATAAGGTGGCCACTCCTTACCATCCTCAAACAAGCGGCCAAGTGGAGGTGACTAACATAGAAATCAAACAAATCCTTGAAAAGACAGTAGGACCATTGCGCAAAGATTGGGTAGCAAAACTTGATGATGCTCTGTGGGCATACCGGACAGCTTACAAGGCACCCATAGGCACCACCCCATACAGCCTTGTATTTGGGAAAGCATGTCATTTACCTGTGGAGCTTGAGCACAAGGCATATTGGGCTATTAAGGCCCTAAACTTTGATACGCAGGCTGTAAGAGAACAGAGGCTGTTGCAACTGAATAAGCTTGACGAGCTGAGGCTGTTTGCATACGAAAATGCCAAACTATACAAGGAAAGAGCCAAGAAATGGCATGACAGCAGGATACAGCCTCGGAAGTTCAAGGAAGGAGATCAGGTCCTCTTGTACAACTCTCACCTGAAGCTTTTCCCTGAAAAGCTTCGGTCAAAATGGTCTGGCCCTTTCACAATGTCATGTTGTTACCCTCATAGGGCTGTGGAAATCTACAACGAACAAACGCAACCATTCAAGGTTAATGGGCACAGGCTGAAGTTGTATCACAAGAGGACCAATGAGTATTAGGACACTCAGCCGCTCCATGATCCACCTCCCACTTAGCAGAACAAGGAAGAGTCTAGCTAAAAGACGATAAAGAAGCACACACTTGGGTAACTCCAAGTGCGGTAACTTTCAGTTCTCTTTTCCTTTGATTATTTTCATTTGGTCATTTTTGTTTTGCTTTGGTATGTCTCCCTTGATTTTAAGATTTTAATCACTTAATAAAAAAAAAAACTAGTTCTAGGATGTTTAACCCCACCACTTAGGATAGAACTCTCAGTTTGGAGTATTTTTTGTAGCACATTTTTCTTTCACTTATCAATTATTTGTGCGTATGTGGTTTGCATTTGTTTAGCATTGCACCCAATTTTTTGTTAAGTTTCAGCAGTGAGGACACTGCAAATTTTCAGTTTGGGGTATTTTTTGCGTGCAATTTTAACTTGTGTATTTTTTCTGGGAACAATGCAAGTTCAATGCTATTCTGTTCTTCATTATGCTTTATCCACAGTGTGAGCCGATATTTATGCTTCTTTCCTTTTTCCATTTAATACTGCTCAATCTTTAATCTCAGGACATGTCTTTATTTTCAAAACAAGAAGAACATGGGTAATTGAACAATTGCACTCCACGAATCTGTCAGATAAGAAGAATCTTGCCAAATGGTTTTCAAAACGCCACAGGCTCAGCCTGTCTACCTCAGAACAGACCATTATCTCTATCAAGGCAAAATTCAAGCAAGAGTTATTCAAGTAAGGAAAGTATCTAGGCCATCTTTTGCATACCCAATAAACCACATAAATCCATACCACACTCGTCAATCCATTGCAACCTCATTTGAGTCAATTATGATGGCCCCCATTTCGTTCATTTACCCTGCATATCCCACCTCAATCTTTGCAGCAAAAATAGGGGTCGTCAAGTGTCTAAGGGGCACAAGTTCCTTCAAACAGCCTCACCCTGTTTATAAGCCTGTGAAGGAGATTCAATCACATTAAGCATCTGAGTCTGTCTGCACGCAAGAAAAAAAACATGCCCAGGTTGCTACAGCACATTTCATGAATTTCTCTCCCCAGCTATATATATATATATATATATATATATATATATATATATATATATATATATATATATATATATATATATATATATATATATAAAAAAAAAAAAAAAAAAAAAAAAAAAAAAAAAAAAAAAAAAAAAAAAAAAAAAAAANAGGGAAGAGAACAAAAACAAAAAAAAAGGGAAAGAGAAGAGCAATTGCAGCCAGCGAAGAAAAGAAAAGCATGAGAAAGAGAAGTAAGGAGAAAAGAAACATTTTGTGAATCAGACTCCATCTCAAACAAGAGGGTGCATTGCGCTTCCAGGCAATATGAATCAAACAGCCTCTATACAGACTCAAACTGTTCATAGCATGAACTGGAAGTTTCGAGTTCACAGGCCACCAACATTTGCTCAGCCCATCCTCCCTCCTTTGACAACCATCACCTGGCCTCAAAACAACACAGTTAAGCCCTAGTGATCCTAGCTTGATGACTTATGCACATTAGCGGAGACAAGAGGTAATGGGCTTGCATATGAGGTAATGTGTTCACTTCCCGAAAAATGATTTTTGCAGGATCCCTTTGACGACAGATGATTGGAGATTAGTTGCAAGACTATTCCTATAAATTTTTATGACAAAAACTACTGACAAGAAATTTGATTGAGATTGATGCAGTTTTGGAGGAAAATAAAAGAATTCTTAAATAAGAAACACCACAACGGAGAAGCATAGTGAAAACTTGATGCATTGAGATTAGCCTTCTCTTCCCTTCAATTCATGCCTCCTTATCTTTTCTGTTTGCTTGAGCATAAGCAAAATCTTCAGTTTGGGGTATTTTGATGCACACGCAATATGCATAGTTTTAGGCATGATTTTAGGCATGATATTTGCTCATTCTTTCATGATTATATGCCTCCTATGCATAATTCTGTCTTATTTCCTGTAATTCCACCCCTTACTACATGATTAGTGATTTCAGGTGTATTTCAACCAATTTGGGAAGATTTCATTGAAGAATTTGAAGAAACAGCCTCTGCCACAGCATGAGGCTGTCCCTGAGGCTGTTGTTCATGACGAACCCAACTAAGAGCCTATTCCACTTGCAATTCACAAGATTTCCACTAAGGCTCATTGTCCTCGCTCATTCCCAGGGAGTCTCCATGGCACCTCATTAACGATAGAAGAGGCAGAAACCAACCAAAGAAGAAGCCGAAGGAGGACTGCAATTAAACCTTACACAGCCTCAGCCTATGTCTCAACAGCATCAGGCTGTGCGACCTGCTGAAACCCAGATCTACAGGAGCAATATTAAATTGCACCCCTTGCTCATCCCGCACATGGAGCCTATAAAGCATGACCTGAGCGCCTCTGAAGACCTTTTTACAGGAGGAATTGATAATCATAATGCCCAGAGGAATAACAGTGGGATTACCCACTCAAGGTCTGAGATTCCCTCTCGAACCTGTAGCCCACTACACTCCAGCCTATCAAGTTTTGCCCATGACGCCTGTCCTGACACACACGATGAAGGAGCTGAGGAGCACAATGGAAAACTGACGGGCCAACTTGTCAAACACCCATGCTCTCCAGCAAGTCGGGAGGAAGGGGAGAAGGGAGTGGCATCTACAAAAAGGGAGAAGAAAACGACAAAGGGCATCTTCGGATCAATACACAGAAAACCCAGAAACCCCCTCGTTACAGAGTTCTTGAGAACAAAGGTGGGACCCAGAAACACCAAGGGTCCAAGGGAAACACGGTTCTGCAGCCTTTCTGGGCAGTAACCGTGTCGTCCCTAACCTCCAATTTATTCAAGAACACCATGCCAAACCCTTCTTCCTTCGATTCTGTAACTTTGGTTATGAACTAAACAACCCCTTCTTAGGTTGAAGGGGGAAGCATGTACCCTGTTTATGCAAAATAAATTGCTCATGTTCTTAACCCTTTTTTCTTGCTTTTGCTGTTGAGAGCCTTCTCCATGTTTAGGTTCTAATCAAACCCATGCATGAACTCAGGTAGTTAGGTGAAGGACCGAAAGGAGAAACCATGGCTACTAAAACAACAACAACAAAACTCTTAGTTGTTAGCTTGTGACGAGGTTAGAAACTAATTGAGGAATTAGCCTTAACACCAATCCTTACCCCCCTTGAGTTTGACCTATGCGAAAGCACCAGGAAGATGAGAACCTTGGGAGGCACCTGTGAGTGAAAGCAAATGGGTGCAGTATAGGTTGAGAGCACCTGCAAGAACCAATCTTATAATTTGTTGTCGACAACAACAGGCTGTGCCCAATACAGCCTCATTCCGTGACAGTATAGTCAAGAAATAACAGAACTCCTAGTTTGATTCTTGATTGATTATTGGGTAGCATATTCTTAATTTAGTAGTAGCCTGGTGAAGGACCAAAAGGAGAAGCCAGGAGTGCTAGACCTACAATAGTCAGCCTTCACTCCTCAGACATTCGAAAGAAGGTAGGGAAAGATTGTGGGAATTAGCACCAACATTGAACTTCATCCTTAAGTGGACGTCTACTCTAGTGACAGGGGGTAGATGGAAGCTTAAGGAACTATTAATAAGATCGAAAGTCGTTGATAGTACCTTAGGTTGGGAGCCCCGACAAGACATCCAATTATTCATAGCCTCACCCACAGCCTCAGCCTGTGATGAGGCTGTTGAGCAATTTGTAAGCATAAATCAGGACATGTGAACCCCGGATGCCTAAGAATTTGCCATTCCTGACCTCTTCCTCATTTAATTTGTTGTTACATTTATTTTACTGCTTATTTTACTCCTTAATTATTATTCACCCCAATTCACCCCTTGTTTTATTATTTTCAAGTCTAGTTTTTCCGAAATTGAAGGAAAACGGATTCAACCTAGTCCCTGTGGATACGACCTTGATAAAGTACTACAACAACCCTGTGCACTTGCAGAATAGACCGCATCATTGATCTAAGCATAGATTAGTACTTATCAACAATTTTTTCCATAACATGACAATTATGCCATCGCATCTTGCTAGAATAAACATTGGCACTTTGCTTTGACAAACCTACCAAGTGTTGATCTAAGCATAGATGAGTACTTATCAACAATTGTTTCCACACATCACATGCATGTAATTAACAAATTATATATCGCATATACAATAAGTATGCATCATATGCAATATAAGCCACTATGTAGAGGTACCGGCCTAAAAATTATATGAACATCGATGTTTACCAACTAACATCGATGTTTTAGTTAAGCCAACATCGATGTTTCGTCTGGCACATCGATGTTTGAGAATTCTGGAACTTAAAGTAAGTTGGCAGAAACTTAGAACATCGATGTGCAGACTTGAACATCAATGTTTTAGACATGAACATCGATGTTTAGGCTTGAACATCGATGTTTAAGACTTCTGAAACTTCGAATAAGTTAGCAGAATCCTTAGAACATCAATGTTTAGCCTTGAACACCGATGTTTGAAGTTGGCAGTACTTTAGAACATCGATGTTTACTCTTAAACATCGATGTTTGATATTGGCAGAACTTCAGAACACCGATGTTTACTCTTAAATATCGATGTTTTAACACCTCGGCCGACATTCGGCCAAAGAGAACATCGATGTTTAAACATAAAACATCGATGTTTTGGTATCAAATACCTCTCAATCACACTTGTCGAACTCATTCGACTTTCTGCCGAAAGTACACTTTGACTGCTATCATATACCAATCTAGTACTTGCTGTCAAACGCCTTTGACACAACCTTCTTTAACGTATCACATATATTAGAATCTCATTAATCTAGTTTAAACATACTAACATCAAAAGCATAATAAACTTAGATCAAATTTTTGTCACTTATACAAACATGATCAGGCCACATCACATATAGCATATCATTCATATAAGCAACCAATTCGGTTTCGTGTTTCACATGAGGCTCCGCTACCACTGTAAGTAACCGGGTATGCAAACAAAGGATACAAAATGCGCAGCGGAATACCCGGAACTAATGGAGGATCCATGTGAAACGGGGTAAACCGAATAACAAGATTTTCGTACCTGGTTTAGTTGAGATCTTTCACTCAACTGATGAAAGAATCAGCAAGAACCGGACAGAAAATCCAACTCCTCTACGGTATCCACACGAACCGTTGATGACCGTTAGTAATCGTCTCACGATCACTAACCCGAGCACTCCTGAACCGCAGTGCTAGCTGCAGAATTTCCAAGATCCGGGTGCCATACCTAAACCATATCCGGGATCAACATCCCCAAAACCAAAACCAGGGGTCAACACCCTAATAACAAACCAGCATCAACCTGCCCATCACAATAACCAGGTCATGGCCACCACGTAATAGTTCTCTAACCACAGTCGTACCACTACTTATCACATGACACTTATCATCATCAACTCAATTATTCCTCTTATCAACAGATCATAGTTCAAAGTCTCATCTCATAATCATCCCAACAAGTTCAGATCATCATCAATAAACCATGAAAATTCCAAGCACAACTCAACGGTTCAATCAAACAACAAGAACATCCATCAGAGCAAATAGGCACATATCTAAGACAGTCCATCCTCACCTTAGCCGATTACTCAACTCTGAAACCTCAACCGGAACCAAAGCCGATTCCTCGGGGAACTGCCCGATATCAAACCTATATAACAAAACAACATATGTTCACATAAGATGCACATAATTGGTATGCCATGATATGCTAGAAACTTTAAATTAAACATCATCCCCCTCGGTTATATTTCATAAAATTATCTTTAATCGTTTTTAAAAAACTTTTCCGAAAATAATACATCGTATGTAAATCCGGTTATTATTCCGGTATCATACTTAAATAAAACTCTTTTCAAAATATTTTTATAAAAATAGTTATATTTTTCCCAGAATATAAACACCGTAATTTTTCTAGAAATTATAACATATATATAATCTTCCAAAATATTTCCATAAAACTAATTACCATAACATAATTTCCTAAAGAAAATAGTTATACATATGTATCTATATTTTTCCGAAAACCCCATAGTTAAACTTACCAAAATTTTTCGAAAGCTTATATATATATTTCCAAAATACTTATATTTCCAGAAATTAATTTAGATAAATATATTTTTTTTAAAGGAAACCCGGACTGGGCCTGAACAGTACCAGCCCAGACAGTGCACATTGCCAACCCAGTGTAAGTTTCCCTAGAGCTATTATGACATTCATAATATGCAAAACATGCAGCGGAAGTAAGGGAAACAACCAAGAACCACATGTGAAGCAGTAAAACCGTATTACAATTTTTACATACCTGGAAGGTTAGGATCTTTCACCTAACTTGTGTAACCGAATCAGCTAGAGCCAGAAAAAAGCCTCGCCCCTCTACGGTATCCACACGAACCGTGACCGGCTTGGAATCGTCACACGAGTCAAGCCTCGAGCTCCCCCGGACTGATGTGCTAGCAAGAGTAAACCGGGAGCAACAACTTTGTGGTGTTTGTGTGTATGGTTATCTTCTTTCTTTCACAAAGAATGAACAAGATGTGTGTGTGGTGTTTTCTCTGAATTTTCAAAAGCAAAAACGTGAGAGTGTGTGAGGGAATGATCTGATCATTACACACTAAACCCACTCAACAAAAGCCTTGGCCTAATGGCAAACTTGGTGTACCAAAAGTAGCTTTATGATAATGCATCCACATAATCATGTCACCCACTAAAGCACAAAGCACACCAACTCATCACAGCACTTAAGGGGGCTCAATTATGTTGACATTCAGCAAACCAACCACCCAAAAACGACCTTGGTCCAACCATGGTCCAACCACGGTCCAACCACACCCGGTCCAACCACAGTTCAACCACCTGCTCGAATCAACGGTTCTATGTGTGTGACCCTGTAGGCACTTGTAACGTCCGGCAATGATTGTAAGATCCCATTTTACAATTATAAACAAAGAGCGGCGTCTAGCATCACATCATTGCTACCCGAACGACAAGATCAGTACTGATTCTCTATGCCTCGGAACATGTCATCGTCCTTTCGTCCCATTATCTAGATCAAACACGAGACATGGAATATGTCAATCTCGTATATGTTTAATCTATGTTTCTTGATTCCCGAGTTAACTGTATAAAACGGATACCCGTGATATCACCATATCACCTAATCCGAGCATGGCCATGCATTTAACAGTTCAACTCTATCAAGAAACCATCCGATAATATACCCGTTATATGGGTCGGACGAATCCCCTCTAGATCAATCAAAACCCACTACATAATCATCATATACCCAATGATTACCCTTATGTCCACCCAGTTACGGATGACTAGGAATAATATCAAAGTACATGATTCGTATGTTGGATACCTTGACGATCTCAGGTCGGAGGACAATACATCTATAAGAACCACTAATGACATACAAATAACGTTCCATGTAGGGTTCTTATGTGGGTCGGTCCAGTCCACAAGTTCTCCAACTTGTACCGTATGTAGAATTCATATCACATATGCAATTCTCAACATACGCTAGTCTTAATTTATTATTACAACCCATCCGTAATAATAATCGACTAAGGACATTTAAGAATATGAAATATTCTAGGGTTATAAGTATGTGCAAGCGTTTATCTCATAAACGATACTTATTGGAATAACCTTAATGTGTATACGTGACTACAAATAATCATCCATGATTGGCTTTTGGGCATATTACACTAACAATCTCCCACTTGCACTAAAGCTAATCATCCATATATTTCATATATGTGGATCTAGCATGACCATCATGCTTTCGCTGCTTGAGAAGATTAGACAATACATCTCCTACTTTTTTCCCAAAAGGAACTATACACAGCCTCAGTTGTAGAGTCGGCTACTGTCTCTTGCTTGAAACTCTTCCAGCATACAGTACCTTGCATGGAACTCTTCCAGCACACATTACCACCTCCAAGACAAAACACGTAAACTGACTGCGATATAAAATTATCCCTGTCTGTTTGGAAGCTAGCATCTTTGTAACACTTTACAACAAGCCCATCAATGCTTCCGTGAACCAGGAATGCATCCTTAGTACTTCTCAAGTACTTAAGGATATATAACTGCTGTCCAGTGACTTTCACCGGGATCAGATTGGCATCTGCTCGTGACACTCAGAGCACAAGCGACATTCAGTCGAGTACATAATATGGCATACATGATAGATCCTATTGCCGAAGCACAAGGGATCTTACTCATCTGCTCTCTCTCCCCAGTCGTACTAGGACATTGACTCTTTGAGAGAGATATGCCATATGACATGGGCAAGAAACCCTTCTTGGAATCTTGCATGCTAAACCTCTTTAGCATCTTGTCAATATATGTACTCTGACTTAGCCCAAGAAGCCTTTTGGATCTATCTCTATAGATCTTAATACCTAACACATAGGTAGCTCCTCCTAAGTCCTTCATTGAGAAATCCTTTTCTAACCAAGTATTTACAGACTTTAGTGTCGGAATATCATTCTCAATAAGTGGAATGTCATCAATACACAACAACAAGAAAACTATAGTGCTCCCACTAACCTTCTTGTAAACACATGAATCATCTTCACTTTTAATGAAACCAAATTCTTTGATTACATCATTAAAAACGAAGATTCCAACTTCTAGAAGCTTGCCCTAGTCCACAAATGGACCTTTGCAACTTGCATACCATACTAGCATACTCTGGATCGACAAAACCTTTAGGTAGTGTCAAGTACACATCCTCAAAAATTTCATTAAGAAAGCGGTTTTGACATCCATTTGCCATATCTCATAATAATGGTATGCAGCTATAGCCAATAGAATCCGGATGGATTTAACCATGGCGACTGGTGAGAAGGTTTCATCATAGTCAATACCATGAACTTGCTTGAAACCTTTACAACCAATTGCTGTTTAAAAGGTAATCACATTACCATCCATGTCGGTTTTTCTCAAAGACCCATTTGCACCCTATAGGTTTTACCCCTTCGGGTGGCTCAGCCAAGGTCCATACCTTGTTTTCATACATGGATTCCATTTCCGAATTCATAGCTTCAAGCCACTTCTTGGAGTAAAGACCCGTAATGGTCAGCTGATAGGAAGTGGGCTCATCCTTACTTATGAGCATCACATCACCGGTATGAGTCACGATAAACCCATATCTCTCGGGCTCACGCCGAATCCTATCCGACCTACGCGGTCCATGTGTTACAGGAACAGGATTCTCGTCCACAACACTTTGTGGTTCCTGTTCTTGTTCCATCTCAGCCTCTTTATCTCGAACTTTTTCGAGTTCTATTATCCTCCCACTAATTCTTCTAGAAATAGACATTCTTTCTAGAAAAATAGCATTCTGAGCCACAAACACTTTGTGCTCTAAAGAATTATAGAAATGATACTCTTTAAGGTATCATACAAAAGGCACTTGTCCGATTTAGGGTCGAGTTTATCTGATGCTTCACGTCTCACGTAAGCCTCACAACCCTAAATCCTCATAAAAGACAAATTGGGACGCTTCCTAATCCATATCTCATATGGTGTCTATCCAACCGATTAGATGGAACACGGTTAAGTGAAATGCAGCACTCAATAATGCATGTCCCCAAAAGAAAATAGAAGGTCAGCTTGACTCATCATAGAAACAAACCATGTCCAACAAGGTTCGGTTCCTCCTATTGGATACACCATTTGATGAAGTGTACTCGGTGGAGAAATTTGTGATACTATACCACAACACTTTAGATGATCAAGAAACTCTCGGCCTAAGTATTCACCTCTTCGATCATATCGAAGTATCTTAATACTTTTCCAAGTCGATACTGTACTTCATTCTTGAATTCTTTGAACTTTTCAAAGGATTCTGACTTGTGTCACATTAGATACACATAGCCGTTTCTACTGAAGTCATCAGTAAATGTAATGAAGTATTGAAAACCACCTCTAGCCTGTGTAGACATAGGTCCGCATACATCAGTATGTATTAGACCTAGCAAGTCCTAGGCTCTTCACCTTTACCCGTAAAGGAAGCCTTAGTCATTTTGCCTAATAAACATGACTCATATGTCTCATATGATTCAAAATCAAATGAGTCTAAAAATCCATCTTTATGGAGTTTAGGAATACGAGTCTCGTTTATATGGCCCAAACGACTATGCCAGAGATAGGAATCACTAGAATCATATAATCTAACCTTCTTCGTATTAACGTTATAGACAAGCGTTTACAGTTTTAAAATATGCAAACCACCGTTAAAAATGTACCATCATAATCAATTTCTTTGAAATAAATAGAACAACAATTGTTCTTTATTATCAATGAAAAACTTTTCTTGTCCATACAAGACACAGAAATCAAATTCTTGCTTATGGTAGGCACATAATAACAATTGTCCAGTTCTAAAACCAAACCATTCGGTAAGGATAGATAGAAAGTCCCTACGGTTAATGTAGCAACTCTTGCTCCAATTCCGAGGCATAGGTCTATCTCATCCTTAGCCAATCTCCTACTTTTACTCAGTTCCTTCACATTTCCTCAAATGTGAGAACCACATCCGGTATCTTATACCCACGATGCAGAGGTAGAGATATTAGCCTCTATAACAAAATGTCTGAAGCGGAAGTTTCACTTCCCTTCTGCTTCTTTACCTCTTCAAGGTAAACAGGGCAGTTGCGTTTCTAATGGCCTGGTTTGTTGCGACGGAAACAATTTCCTTCTTTGCACCACCCTTGGGTTTCAGCACATGAGAATAAGAAGATGCACATGCACCAAACCTTTTGGTACATTTCTTCTTCTTCTCTAACTTTGCTTTACCCTTTCCTTTTCAAAGGAAACCAAGACCCCTAAGGCTCTCAATGTATCTAATCATCTTGAGCACATGAGGTCTGACGAGTGATAACTTAGCCATCTTGCATTGGAACAATGCCTTAGAGTTCTCGTACCTCCCATGCCTTACTTGCTCTCCTCAGAGCATTTTCAGGTGTTTGATCATATCGAATGCCCACATGTTCTCATCTTGCTTCTGAAGCTCAGAGTCCATGGCAATTAGCATAAGGCATGCAACATCCAATGCATCATCAACATGCTTCTCACAAGCATCTACTTCTGCCCCTAGAAGCATTAGGTGCCAATTCAATAAGAACAGGCCCTTCAAGGACATACAAATTTTTCTTGTTTGAAGACTATCCTCAAAATGTGATGCCACTCTAGGAAACTATTCCTATTCAGCTTGTCCTACTCAAGGACCAATCGCAATAATAAGTGTTAGTGTTTTGTGCCATGGTAATTCTACAACAATGATCAACTCACACAAATAAGAGTCATGCATACATAATCATTTAACAAGGAATTTAATTAAATGATGCTCCTACTATGAATTCAAAAATGACAACAAGTAGGCCAAGATCCACATTTCACTACAACATAAGTCAGCGAGGGCTGATTGCCTACATCATAGCTATTTAGGTAGACAACTCTTGTCAATTACATCTCTATGTAATTCTTGGATAGTTGAGTGAACAACACCTTGTCCAAGTCTATCTTATAGACATTGCTCAACCCTTGCCTCTAGGTCCTTAATCCTATTAAGATAACCTAGTTAAGTCCATACCCACAATAAGCAGTCGAGATATTACAATTATCCACTCGCACCTTCCTAGGATAAACATTGGCACCTTTGCGAGGGCAAAACCTACCAAGTGTTGATCTTAGGCTTGATCAGTGCTTATCATGGAAGGCAACTAAGAACTTAATATTTCATCAATATATGTATTCCAACACATCAAATGCTTGTTCTTCATAAATCATACATTGATGTCATGTAAGTTTGGAAACCAAATACATGTGAATATCGATGTCTAACTTGAACACCGACGTTCTGAGAATCTGATTCTCCCAACAACTTGGCAGCACTTAGCATTTCGGCGATATCTTGAGCTGTAGAGCTCGGATTTGTGCAAACTTGGTGTCACTGGAAAGCTAAGGAGTAGAGCTACAACTTTGTTGTTCAGGACAGACACCAATTCGCCCTCCTTATGCCCCGAATTCGCAGTTGAAGTTACCGGATCTTGGAATAACCTTAATGTGTATACATGACTACAAATAATCATCCATGATTGGCTTTTGGGCATATTACACTAACACCCAGGCTCCAAACAGGAACCCGGGCGCAGGCCCGTGCAGCGAGCCCGAGCCAGGTCCAGAGGTCACGACCCGACCTGTGAAACTGGTCGGATACCCGGCCTCACCTCGGGTTGCAGCGGCACGGTGGCGCAGGTGACGCGACAAACATGAGGAAAGGCAAGAGCGAGACACAGTAGCAGCGAACCGGCACGAAGGACGGTGGAAATAGGCGTGGCGGCTGAAGCAGAGGCGGGGCGAGGCAGGATCCGACAGATCTTCAACGGGTCAACGCCTTCCACAGTCACGTCGGGTGGCGGAACTAGCGGGGGAAGGCTGATTCAGGTCGGCGACGGCTCGGGCGTCCTGCTGGTGGTGGCGGTGGAGCATGGGACAGCGTGGAACGGTTCCGAGTGCACAATAACCATGGGAGGACGAAGGTGACAACACTGTGCATTTTCATTTTTCAAATTTCTTCTTTTTTTTTCTTTTTCTTATTTTCTTTTCCTTTCTTTTTTTATGTTTTTACTAATTTCTGATTGATTCTCTTTTTTTTCCTTTATTTTTTTCTATTTTCTGTATTCTTTTTTTCTTTTTTTCTTTTCTTTTTTTCTTTTTTTTTCTTTCCCCTCCTCTTTTTTTTTCCCTCTCTTTTCTTTTTCTCTCTCTTCTTCTTCCCCTCTCCTTCTTCCCTTCCTTTTATCCTGTGAGAAGGTAGGTGACACGTGAAGGTAGATGACATGGCGTGTCCGGTCCGGACCAGAAAAAAACTTTAAACCCCTTAGTTATTTTCTGGTGTGATTTTTTTGAGGATTTCGGGACTCGAAAAAAATATCAACTTAGGTCCAAAAAATCCACGGAAAAATCTCGAGCGCGGGAAAAACCTCGGTTACGAAAAACGATGCCCGATTTACCTTGAATTAATTACCCAAGATTAATTCAAAAGCAACCCACTGTATAACGACTTTTACAGTCCCGATAAAAATACCAAATTTTTTCCCGGGCTGTTACATTATAATTTAAGAATTTATTTTAAGGTTTAATGTTTAAAGTTAAGGTTCTAGGTCATTAGGAATTAGAATCGTAGTGTTTATAATTTTGAGGTTTTGGGCTTTGGGATTTAATATTTTATAATTTATTGATTTAATATTTTATGAGTTGTGCTTTTAAAGTGGATATAAAGTCTTTAAAAATTCAAGATTTTAACATTTTTAATGTAGAATTTAAGATTTAGAGTGTTAGTGTTTAAGATTTTAGTATTATTTTAGAGTTTAAGATTTTAAAATTTAAAATCTATTACTTTAGGAATCAATATTTGTGGTTAAAATTTATAATTAAGAAATTTAAAATTTTAGGACTTAGTCTCTTTAAAAGTCCTATAATTTATAAAAAAAAAATTCTTAATTGAGTCCTATAATTTTTTTTTTGAACAATTAAGTCCTACTCATGTGGACATTTGAACACATCAACACTGTGCTATGTCATAGGATAACAACCAACTCATCATAAAGATAAGACTTATTTGATAAACGGTTCAAAATAATAGAACTTGATTAATCAGAAAAAGAATTATAGGAGACTCGTCGTCCACATCCATAGCTGCTGGCTTTGGAAATTCTAAGTTAATCTCCTTCACCGTCTCTAGCTGCTGGCTTGGGAAATTCTAAGTTAATCTCCTTCACCATCTCTGCCGTCTCGTCTTGGAACTTGGCGTGCCCAGTTTGCTTCGTGTGCAAATCATCTTCCTACCCATCACAAAACCCAAAAAATAAAATCAAAATATGAATGAAAATGTAGAGTAGCGAGTGAATTAGGGCAAGTAAAAGAGAAGCAAGAGTGACTTGAAAGATCGTTGTCTTAGGGTTCATTTCTGGAATAGCAATGGAAGCAAGCCCTTTCAATACCAATGGAAGCGTAATAATGTACGATCCCAAACGGGAACAGCCATGATCTATAGTAGTGAATAAAAATAGGGGTGCTGGATCAGATTCTTACCCGCCAAGCGCCTGGGCATATGATAAAGGACTCCACCATATAGTTATGTGTCTTTTCTCCTTGCTTTTTAGACCACACAAATCTCTGTGTTTTTTCAACCTCAACATCATCAACATCATAAATAACCGTAGCAGAACATATAGATACATGTCCAGAAGAACTCAGGGACTTGAATCTAATGCGGTAGGCATTTGCTCCCAAGGACAGAGAATGGTACGCCATCATAACTTTTGGAGGACCCATATAAACACCCTAAGTCAGATGAAATTGAAATTACAAAACAGTGTCGCAATATGTATAATGAGCCAACAAGCACAATCTCATTCCAAAAGAACAGAAAATGAATCAGATGCAAACCATTTCCTTTCTGTATAGATCAACTGCAGCATCGGCACACTCAGTGATGAGTGACAATGATTCTGGCGTACTGAGATCAACAGAAGGTTTATCTGCATTTAAAAAGAGAGACCATGTCAGACAAACCATAACAGCACCTATGAACAGCCAGGCAGAGTAATTTCAGGACTGACAAAACTTGCGGTTGGTCATACAGGTTTGAGTTGATACCAGTAACAGAAGCAGAGAGAAAAGGAAAGCAATTTTCATCCAAATACGTTTTTGAATCTGTAATTTTCATGAAGTACGGAAAGAACAGGCAAGTTTTTACCTTGTTGGTATATACCATCTCTGATCTTCGTGAAAACGACAAAACCTTATAGCCCTGAGTACACCACCTAACCTTAGTGTCGCAATAAAAGGTATCATCCATTGCTTTGGCAACGAAGGTTATGTAGAAGTACGAGTACTGTGCGTTGCCCTCTGTGAACTTATCGCGGACTTTTACAGATTGACAGCGTTGAAAATTAAGATATATACCCTACAAGATAATAAGAATAAAGAGTAAAGTTCACAAGTAAGATCATGTTCATCGCTGGAAGCATGCAAAAGAGAGGCATGCATATATGCATGCTTATGCACAAGCGCAGTCATGGGTGCTTCTGCAGAAAAGTTATATCTTCAATATGAGCTCATGCCCGTGCGCATGGGCACGGGACAGCGGTAATAATCCTATATATATGGATAGTAACGCTAACAGTTATGTGCTGGAAATAAGATATAGCTTCACGAATGGGTGCGGACGCCATGGAAAGATGACTATCCCGTTGAGTAGACCCACTTGGGTGATTCCTTACTGGGTCGGGAGAAATATGTTGGCAGAAACTATCCTCGATACCCCAAGCCTCTGCTAGAGGAGGGAAGGCATGAAATAAATAAATACGAATTCGTGTTTATGAAGTAATATGAACCAAAAGGCAAAATATGCACAAGACTCGATTTTTTTTTTTTATGATGAACAACAGTTCCAACGGCAAAATTAAGAAGTATCATCAGCAACTATACAATGCACCTGGTTGAATACCACCTATATGACCTTGAGGAGGCAACGTCTAGCTAGAGTTATTGAATCACAAAAACATTGTAGTGGTTTTAATTAATTTGCAAATGAAGGGCTAATTAATTAGAGCATCTGGTTGAATATACCTCTATGATGTTGAGGAGGCAGGCGGGAAAATGCCGAAACAGACCTATGCTTCACATCAGGAGGCATGAAAAATTCTTGGAACACCCTAGCCAGACAACGATGATATTCACCGGTAAGATTGTCCAAAGCCTTGAAACTTATGAAGAATGTATGGGTAGCCGTGTCGTAATAGGCCCAGATGCCACTCTCATACTTCATATCTTGGTCCTAGCCATATATAAAAAGGGAAACAACATAAATATTACTAGAAAGGTACTGTTATAATCGTCAATAGCCCAAGAACCACTCAGTTCGTCTTGCCACTCTCATACTTCATATCTTGGTCCTAGCCATATATAAAAAGGGAAACAACATAAATATTACTAGAAAGGTACTGTTATAATCGTCAATAGCCCAAGAACCACTCAGTTCGTCTCGCTTCTTCATACGCTCCTTCCAACGCTCACGCAAAGGAACGCTTCCATCAAAAGGAACGGGACAACCTACTTCACACGCGTAAGTTTTATCATGTATTTTCCGGACCGGATCCGGCACCCCAAGCTTAATTTCATAAGGAAACTGCGATAACACAAACACTTATTATTAAACTAATTAAACCAATGGGTAGATAATATGAATAAAAGTAGCATAGACAAGAGAAATATATATATATATATATGTATGTATGTATGTATATATATATATGCATGTATGTACATGTTCGCGCACGAACAGCGAGCGACCCTCAACTCACCGATTCGACTGTTTGAAGAGCCAAACCGATGACCAGATTCGACCGTTGAAAGGCCGAACGGACGGTGTCGCGCGTCCTGGACTGGGTTTTGATGCTGACCTGCCGATCCGACCGATGAAAAGGCCAGACCGACAACCGAATCCGACCTTTGAATGAAAGGCCG
>JAKUCV010002630.1:0-40837 GCA_028386065.3 Turnera subulata | reverse complement strand
GTCAACAAGATCCCATCTTGTACCCGTACGTAGAATTCGTAACTCATACAATCCTCAACATACGCTAGTCTTATTTTATTATTACAACCCAACCATAATAATAAACGACTAGGGACTTTTAAGAATATACATATCAAATACATATACACTAGGGTTATATATATGTGCAAGGAATTATCTCATAATCATATATATAGGCATAACCTCAAATATGTATACATGAATACAATCATCCATAGATTGGCTTTTGGGCATATTATTAACACAAACTGCCTCCCAAGTCCGGTGTCTCCCACCAGCCACTACTATCGCCAACTCGCGGCGCAGAGCGTCTACAAACCGCTTACATTGTGTCACTTCATCGGGCACAAACTCCTTGGCGTAAGAGAGAAGAATACTGAATCGGATCCTGAATGCAGAAACTGACTCATCGGGTCCCTGTTTCACCTCCAAAAGCTACTTTTTCTGGTCCTCCAAGAATCCAACGGTAAGGAACTCCTTGTGGAATTTGTCCTTGAAGTCTGCCCATGGCATCACCACTGGTCTAGGTAGGTTTGCAACGAGTCCCTGCCACCAGCTCAATGCGTAACCCGTGAACTTGTGTGCCACAAATCGAGCCCAGTGCTCGGGTGTATACGTGAATTTCTCCAAAACATTCTCCATCTGGCGGAACCAATCATCAGCCACCCTTGCGGTGATTCTCTCTCCCGAGAACATCTCAACTGTTGTCTTATCCATGTGCTTATAACCACTCCCCATACCGCCTACCGCAGGTGCTACGGCAGGTGCAACCGGGACGGCTTGGACGCCCTGCTGTTGCTGATGAAACTGTTGAAACTGCTGCCACTGCAGGAAAGCCTGAAACTGTTGTTGCATCGCTGCATCCATACCAGGAGGTACTAATGGCACTGCATTCTGTGCTCCTGCTGCTCCAACATTTCCCTGACCATCAGGGACTTGCATTACTGACACAGAGTCAGAAACATGGCTAGGGAGCTCGTCCTGCCCATCGGCATTGTGCCGGTCTTGCGGTGGATCCATAGTGATGCCTATATGAGTGCAAACAAGTCAACACACTTTTAAGTCTCAAAATAGGAAACCGGATTTAACACCAACATCACTTGTAATTTAAAGTCACTTTTCTTTTAAAGCCAAGGATCTGAAGCCCGCTCCGCTACCAACTGTGGAAGCCCGTATCCCATTTTAATAAAATAAACATACTTAAAGTAAACGAATGAGATTTACCCAAATATCCTTGAAACCCGGGATACGAATACCAGTGCTTCAGTACACAAACATTATGTATAGAAATATATTAACACCGAGATGTCATAAAATAAAAGAAATAAACCGGCTTAACAAGTCATAAGCCAACACGGCATCACGCCGAGATAACATCATAACATTAAACTCCGGCAAAATGCCGATAAAGAAGTAAACATTTATGACATCTCAGAGTAATTCTCATGCAGCGGAAGATGAAATAATAATAAAATTCAAGTAGGAAATAACATGCATATGGCCCTATGGATCCAACCGAGAGATTGTGCACAACTACCTGCTAAAGTGTCCCCGTCCGAACTCCGAGTCGAAGGTATAAATGAGACAGCACACTAGCTAAAGTCTGAAAAACAACGGTGGCGATTATGTGAGTCGCCTACTCAGTGAACATTAAAAGTCTAAGTATACATGAAAGTGAAGTCATGCTCGTAGGGTGAGTAGTTCACGAGCACAAGTACAACATACAAGCAAATCAGAATCACACACCAACACATAAACATCTTATTGTATTATTGTTCCTATTATTTAGTTTCAGTGCGATATTTTAATTGTCATAATTATTATTATCTTTATGGGCCCTCTACTGTGAGTCAAGTCTCGGTAGCGCATCTGATCAGATCAGGGTGTGAAACCCAAATGTCGAAGCTCAGAAGGGGTAGATTCTGAGGCCAAAAACCACTGATAAATCTCGAGTGGCCGCTAGCTACTTGAGGGTGCACTCAGACACACCTAACCGGTGCAAGTCTTCCAGGGGTGCACCTACATCCCCTGGGATACCATGCTAAACAGCATAAAGTGACCCGAGGGTACCCAACCCTCCCTCGGGGCTACCAACCAATACACAGTAGAATTTAGTATTTTATTCTTAATTGCGTTTTTACAATTCCGTTGAGATACATTATGTCTTTCAGGGATGTGTGAATTGTATGTGTCCCTGTTTCATCCGGGCCTGCGGCCCATAACCACACACTATCACCAAAGCAGTTTTTCATAACAGTTTTTCATATAGAAATTAGGCATGTGAGAACAATCAGGTATACAATTCCAATCATCGCATGTAGCAAACAAGGCAAGTAAACAAACAAACCACACCAACATGCATTCACAAAACATATATAAAAAGACTTGTAATGTCACCTCAAAAATGCAGATTATGACTTCTCCCCGATCTGAGTCTACAGCTCCCGAGGTATCCCCCGTGCCTGAATACCGGTACATAATATAATCACCAAACCAATTTTAGAAGTGAAAACGTGCACGTAAGCTAAAGGTACGCCCCAATCGAGTTACTCCCGACCCTAACTAATCGATTATAAGATTTCCGGGTCTAAGTCCTAAAGGATATTTTCTCATCCATAACTCCAACGATTAGGGATCTAAGGTTCACCGGTCTAAGTCCATAAACACTTCTCGGCCTAAGGCCCACTAAACCCTAAATCATGAATTTTGGGCCGGGGCCCACTTCACTACGTGCATATTAACCGATTATGAAAATTGGGCTTCGAGCCCCTTCTTAATGTCCGTGAATTTAATTATCCGTGATTAGGTCTTAAGTCCATAGTTTTAAGTCCATTTAAAATATTCTAAGCTTCAAATTGAGATCACTGGGCTTGGGCTCGATTTTTCCTAAAAACCGTTCTAAGGTTGTTCCCGAGCCCAAGAATTTATCGGCCTAAAGTTCTATCCGTGTCGGTAATTCTTCCCGGCCACACACTCTAATTCTCCGCTCTCGGTAACCACAATTCACATGATATATAAATATAAATGTATTTCTGTAAATAAATTCCAAAATTTATGTACAAGGCGTAACCGAGACAAACATAGTAATTACCGCCTAATAGTCGTGCAACGAGAAAATTTATCCGTTGGGCAGAATCCGAGCCTTCGCCGGAAAATTCCCTAGCCCTCGCCGGAACAGTACGTGCCCGCCGGATTCTGGTCAGCTCGCCGGAATTTCGTCGGAGTTCAAGAATGTACCAACCACCAACTGCCAGCAACAAAACATCTAACCCGTTTTCACCTCACAGAAACCAATTACTCCACACAATACCCCTTAAATCATAAAACGAAATAACCAAAGAGAATCACAGAATGAAGTTTACCCGGAATTTGAGTGCCCGGTGTCCAACACACCCAAAATCCGAGCCTGCAACCTCTCTGCCCGGAAGGAACTCGCCACCAACGTTCCTACAGGGCTACTGCCGACCGCCACACACAACCACGCACCCACCAGCAACCCGGCGACCTACTGCCGGAACCAACACCACACACACACTTCGTCAAACCCAGAATACAGAACCACACATGCACTGAAACCAAATCAACACAAAAGATTCTAAATCGAGAAGGACGAAGAGGAGAGAATCAAGAGGGGGAAGGAACAAACGGCTTACCTTGCTGGGATTGCAGCCGCACGCGAGACAGAACCCAAGCTCGCACCCGTTTTCTCTCGATTGTCACCGGCCGAGCCGACCTCGGATCCTTGCCGTCCAACCCGCGATGGCGGTGGCTCAAGAGAGAGAAGGATGGAGAGGTGGCGGCGACGGTTTCTTTTTTTTGAGAGGGAGGGAAGGTGTTCGTCGACGGGAGAGGGAGAAGAGGGTGTTGGTGCCGGCGCGAGAGAAAGAGAAGAAGTGAGGGTTTCAGGAACGGAATTGAGAGGGAAAGAAAAAAAAGAAGAGATGCAAAAGAGAGAGAGAAGGAGGTTGTGGGGTTGAAGGCCGTTGATGGTGGTAATGGGAGACAAGAGCCGTTGCAGTGGCGGCTGAGTGGGAAGGAAACGGAAAAAAGAAAAGTGAAGAAGAAAAGAAGAAGGGAGGAAGGAGGAAGGAAGGAGGCGCCTGGGGCTTGACCTAGCCCGGCCGATCGTCTCGTCGTTTGGCTTGGCTTGGTCAACCCGCCCAGGTTGACCCTTTCCAAATGTTTTTTTTCTTTTTTTTTTTTTACACACCAAAAACGACGTAGTTTTATCCCAACCACGATAAACTCTGTGTTTCGTCCCGAAACACCCTTTATATCCGACGAAACTCGAGCACGACATATTACCAATTTACGATTGATAAATCCAGTAGAAAAAATAATTTAATTTTGTTTCCATTACCAAAATCCGAATTTATAAGTCGAAAACACAAAAAAGTTCAGGGGGTATTTTGTAATGAAGCCTTCTTCTGAGTAGACCCACCATCCGGCAAAACCAACTTGTTTATTCTTTGAGTAGATTCGCCATTCGCTAAAATCCAATCCAACTAGTTTATTCTTGTGAGTACTATGTATGAAATGAAAGTCCTTTTCCCCCAAAGCCATGCACTTTCATCCACTATGGCTTATTGTTTATTCTCCTCGATCAATCCAGAAGTTATTAAAAACAGTCATGAAAACTCATGGTCCCAACCTTGTCCATATGGAGACTTTTGGAGACATGTGAGGGGAGCTTTGTGTGTGGGAGCCGCTAAGTGACAAACGTGGGTCAATCTGGGAAGAAGAGGTATGCGTTCTTCAATTGTTAGGTACGGTACATTTCCACCAAGGCATGGAGGCTTCTCCTCTCCTGTCAACCTTAATTAGTAGAATGGCCTTTTCTTTGACGTAGAAGATCGAGAGTAGCCTTTGGCAAGATAGGCAAACGAGAAGACGAATTTATTGAACTGGTAGCTAATGGAAGTTGTACCGGGTTTTAGCATCGCTCAAGTATTCACTTCCGTGAAATTTCTTCAAAAAATCACTGGGATGAGAGGTGTGTTAATTCTGGAATGCCGGCTCAAGACTCCACCAGAGTCAATGGTATGCCGGCACATTCATACCCTACGAGAGTTGGAATGCACTCTCTCTCTACTTTCTAACTAATCTTAATTTGTTTTTTCTGGTTCCCATCCCGGTATCCGGAGTTTTACCCCCGACTAATCCGGATTCGACTCTACTAATAATGGTTGTATCTTTTTTTTTACGATGGAGAATATTTTCCTTTTTCTTTTTTTTTGGCAAGCATATGACCTTTTTTACGGAAATATTAATGTTGCATCTATCTTATATATGTACATGTGAGGGTTGACTACAACCACAAGCAGATCATCAAATATAGATTTTGGAAATAGCTACGTAGCTATGATGTGCCCCCTGAACCACCCACTCTTGTGTTTTGGGTTATACAATTGAATGACAAAATATGAAAATAGTATATGTTCTAGAATTCTAGGTGAAATACACTAGTAATATAAGCTTGATGGATAACTTGCCGTCGCCATGCCATGCCAACGAACGTGGTAGAGAGCAGGATCAATCGTGCTGGTTTGCGAGTTGAACAAAATAATTATCTTCTAATAAGAATTTGATGGATTTATAAAAAATGCGAGTTGGACAAATAATTATTTTTCTAATAAGAACTTAAGAAAATAATTATTCCCTATAGGTTGGCTTGAGGCTTAAGCCATATCCATGTGGATGGATAGAGATGATAACATCAATACGTCCCTTTCTTCCCAATGAGTGAAAGGAAAATAGTCAAAGGTGAGCTTTTTCTAAAGCCAAAACAAACATGTATCATTCATGTAATTTATTTCAACTTAACATATATATGGGTATGGGATCTTGTCAACGCTGCTCGCCATGTATCCTCAAATATTCGTCAAATATTCGTTATATTCGTTATATGTACGAGTTTTTAGAAATAAGAAAAAACTCTCGTGTATGCTGAAAATTCCCATTAAGAGACTCATCCACCATATTCAGATGCGCGATCCGAGTCGAACCGGATTAGTCGGGTCAAATCTTGGTTTAGAAAGAAAAATTAGAAAATTTGGTTTTACAATAGACATTAAATAATAGATTAACGTATGGTTGGTCCCTGCAATACTATAATAATTAGAATGGTCCCCGTAAGCTACCAACTATCATTAATTTCTCCTTCCTCTTCTTAAATTGATTATTTTGGTCCTTCTTCGGGTTAAAATGGTAATTAGCTAACGTGCTAAGTTAATCCCATCAATTAGCCTTTAAGTAGGCTCGACATTATTCCTTTCCTAACCAGAATCCCATAATCAAATTGATAAAAATTTCAAACCCTAAATGGCATTGTATTGGCATAGATGCACTAGAATCAAATTCCTAGAAATTCTCTCAGCAAAAAGTGAAAAAGTAACCCAAATACACTTATTTGAAGCACAAATTTGTCACAAGACAATTCGCACATTACAGTCGAGTTGAGAAGTGAGAAATTGAAGGACAGAAAGAAAAAAAAAAGGGAGAAGAGGGGTGGTGCATCATGTATAAGGATGTGCCGAGAAGTGCTCCTCATCTCTTGTAGACGACTGAACCACCGCCAACCCTAGTTTTGTTGTTGCCGCTGGTGCTACACCGTGGTCTCTTGCACCTGCTCTAGCTTCTTGAGGCGGCGTTATGCATCGCCAGTTCTGTATAAGGTGACGTGGCGTGAAACGGAAGAAATTCCAGCGGGAGCACTTCCTATGGTAATGGTGATGGGATGAGGGTAACAAGGAGGCGAGAGCAAGGGTGAGCAAAAGGCCGAGTGAGGGATCCTTTTCTGCTAGAATGTTCTGGCCTGAATTTTTTTAAAAAATAAGACTAATTTTAATTAATTCGGATGAGAGACCCAGGTTGGAAAAAGAGCAAAAAAAAAAAAATTTCAAGCATGTGAGGCCCACATAAAGGCTAATTGATGAGATTAGTCTACCATGTTAGCTAACTATCGTTCTAACTAGACAAGGAGAGTAAATTAATCATTTACACAAAATAGGGATGTAATTAATCATTTTAAATGTAAAGAGAGCATTCTTATTAATACAGTATAGTTGGGGGACTAATCATATATTTAATCCCTAAAGTAATGGAAAGTCAAAAGCAAAAGCAATTGCTGATCTAAACTTAGAGATTTCTAATTCCTTCAAATTTGTACAGAACAATTTGCTGAACTATGAGGACTATAAGTGCAGCCAAAGCAATCAACTGAACATACAGCTGAAGCCTTTTATTTTTGTAATTTCATGTGAAACAGGAGAGCAACAAATCATGACAAGGAGCTCTAGCTGTTTACTTCCCTAGCTGCTCATTCTGAGTTTGCTCTCTCTTCTGTGCCCCTTCAAGTAAGCTCTTTTTCCCGTTGCTCTTCCTTCTCCCTTTATTTCTAGCCACTAATTGTTCTTGGCTTTAACTTCTTTTAAGTGATTTATGCAATGATTCATTAAGGTTCTTGTGATTCTGTGCCTATGCTAGTTCTTCGTTCTGATCTTCTTCAACGTGGACGTGGTCTACCTCGACTCTTTGGAATAATTTGATTCTGAGCCTGCTACGTACAAACCTGAAAGATGGAAACCCAAGAAAGCACGTGGTGGTGGTGGTGCGACGAGCGGCGGTCCGGGCGATTCGGCGTGAATAGTGCCGAGGGGTGGATAATTAAGGTGACGAACTCTGGTAAATTTTTTTTTGTTTCTAGTTTGCTTTTCTCCTTCTCTTGTGCTGTGTTTTTTTTTTTCTTCTTTGCTTGGGTAGAGACAATCGTGCTGATAACGTGTTATAAATCTTGGGATTTAATGTAGAAAATTCAATGAAAGAAGGAGAAGATTGGAGGAGGAAGAAGGAGCATGAAACTTGCAGTGGAGGAGAGGAGTAAACGGGAAGAAAGCCAAAGCTCATCACACAGTTTTCATTCCATTTCACTAACTCAAAAATACATATGTAAATGACTTTATAAAGCCACGGGTAAAGAAAATGACAGAATAGGGGTAGGAGAAACAACAGTATTCACACAGTGATACCCGTTTTATAACATTATTGTTGTTATAGTGAGGTGACAAATCATATATTTAATTTAATCGGTTGAAGTAATAGGCAAACTGAAAACCAAAAGCTGAACTAAGAAGATCATGAAAAAGTGAGAAATTTCTGATTCCTGTAAATTTCTTTGCTTGTACAAAACAATTTTCTGAANCGATGGAGCTTCGAACCCAAGATATCATATTTGTAGTTTTCCCCTTTTTAATTTTCATGTTCATGGGAGTAGGATTGCTCAAGAAATCCAAACACAGAAAGCCTAGGCCAAATCTACCTCCAGGGCCATGGAAGCTACCTTTGATAGGGAACCTGCACCAATTAGTGGGTTCCCTACCCCATCATCGTCTACGGGACTTGTCTCAGAAATTTGGACCGATTATGCATCTTCAACTTGGCCAACTCGATGCCATTGTCATCTCTTCCCCAGAAGCTGCTAAAGAGGTCCTGAAAGCCAATGATATCAACTTTGCCCAAAGACCCTATTTTCTAGCCACAGATGTTGTCTTTTACAAGAGCACAAACATTGCGGCCGCCCCATACGGAGACTATTGGAGACAATTGAGAAAGATATGTGTCCTAGAACTGCTGAGTGCCAAGCGTGTCCAATCTTTCAGGTCAATCCGGGAAGAAGAGGTATGGGATCTTGTTAGGCACATTTCTAACATGGCAGGCTCCTCCTCTGATCCTGTCAACTTTAGTAGGATGGCCTTTTCTTTGACGTGTAGGATCGTTGCTAAAGTAACCTTTGGCAAGATAGGCAAGCATGAAGACGAATTTATTGAATTCCTTGACGAGTTAGGGACGGTCCTCTCGGGTTTTAGCATCGCTGAACTCTTCCCTTCCGTGAAATTTCTTCACACGATCACTGGAATGACATCTCGCCTTAAGAAATTGCATAAGCAAGCAGATACCATACTTGTCAGCATAATCAACCAACATACAGATTCGAAACAGAAGCCAAAGAGTACTTCAGTAGAGCAGGGTGAAGTTGATCATGACCTCGTTGATGTTCTTCTCAGCGTAAGAAACAGAATGGACCTCGAGCTGCCACTAACGTTAGACAACATAAAAGCGGTGGTTCTGGTAATTAAGCAATTGCCTTTAATCATACATTTGTATGTTTTCCTTATAATTAATTTATATTGGGTAGGATATAAATGGGTCAAAGGCATTTTTGGGGTCTCTTGCATTTTTCCTCAATTGTTTTTTGAGGTATATATACTATCTTTAAGCCCTTCGGTCTGTTTTTCAGGATATTTTTTCGGCTGGGACTGAGTCGTCAACCGCACTTGTGGAGTGGGCATTCTCTGAGATGATGAAACACCCAAGAGTGATGCGCAAGGCACAAGAAGAGGTGAGACAAGTTTTCGGAGCAAAGGGAAGGGTTGAGGAATCAGGCATTGGTGAATTACATTATCTGAAGTTGGTTGTTAAAGAAACTTTTAGATTACACCCACCTGCTACATTGCTTGGTCCTAGAGAGAACTCATCAGAGTGTGAAGTTAGTGGATATCTAATACCAAGAAAGACCAAAGCAATTGTTAATGCATGGGCAATTGGAAGGGATCCCAAATATTGGACTGAACCGGAGAAGTTCCTGCCGGAGAGATTCCTCAATAGTGAAATCGACTATAAAGGGTCCAATTTCGAGCTTATACCATTTGGTTCTGGGAGGAGAATTTGCCCAGGAATAATATTTGGAATAGCGAATGTGGAACTCCCGTTGGCGAATTTGCTTTACCATTTTGATTGGAAGCTCCCAGAGGGAATGGAGCCAGAGAGTCTTGATATGCAAGAAGAATTTAGTGTTATAACCGGAAGGAAAAATGCATTGCACTTAATTCCTGTTGTGCGCCATCCTCTTGTTTAATTGATGCATAGCATAGCATAGTAATCCTGTGGATGGAGGATGTTGTCCACTTCCCCTTTTATTGTGTCTGTCCGTGTGTTGTTGTGTGTGTGTCACATGAATAAAACCATAAATTCTTTCCATATTAAATTTTACTTATATTTTTAAACCTTATTTAGATTAAATTAAATTTTTTTTGATAAGGAGATTAAATTAAAAATTAGATCCTTTTTTCTATGTCTTTTTCCCTGTAGTTTTTTTTGGTTTCCCAGCCGGTATCAGGAGCTTTGCCCCGACTAATCCGGTCAACCCGCGTTGCGCACATGGGAATGGTGGGTGAATCTCCCAATGGGGATTTTCAGCGTACACGAGGACTCGAATCCGAGACCTCGCTTAAGCGAAACCAAGTCGCTTACCACTTGGACCAACCCCACATTGGTATTTTTTCCCCTGTAGTTAATTATTAAAAGTAGAACCTGTATAACAACTACATTGATATTATCATGGTTATCAGAAGAGCCCGGACACAGACCCAGAAAAGGTTGCGGGCCGTAGTTTAGTGGTCCAATCGGGTTCGAACCGGAGGTTCAATGTAATTAACCCAGAACAATAATTATTAAATAATTAATTATTTTAATATATATATATATATATTAATATTTACCTATATTTTGATAATAAAAATAAATATAAATTCTCATTTTCATTAAATAATACAATTTTATGTAAAAATAAAAAAAATAATAATTTTTTTGTGTTTTGTGATTTAGAACTGACCTGGCTGGGTCATCGGTTCAATCGGGTGGCCACAAAACCAGTCGGGCCAACGAGTTTTTCACGGTTCAATTGCAGTTCTGGTTCAACGTATCTAAAAACCCAGAATATGCTGTGAATCACGGTTCAACCGGTCGAACCAGCCGGGCCGGGTTTAATAACTATGGTGAGTATAAATTTCTTTTTAGCGTGTTCCTGGAGATATCTTGATATAACTATTTTGCGAGATCTTATCTATCTTTTCGAGAGAAAAAGGAGATTCGAGAAAAAAAAATATTAGTGCCTATCTATCTATAGAGTGGTTTGCGACAAACTTGGCTTAAATAGTAAAATGGGCTTTTCTTTGATGTATTGGATCGTTTGAGTAGCCTTTGGCAAAGGCAAACAATTAAGAAGACGAATTTCTTGAATTGGTAGCAAGTGAAGTTTCGACCGGGTTTTAGCATGGCGGAAGTATTCACTTCCCTGAAATTTCTTCACAAAATCAATGGTGTGCGGCAGTTTGATGGCGTGAGATTAGGTTCGGAAACGGATTTTGAGAGTTGGAATTTCTTATTTATCTTTTTTTCACTCTACCAATACTCCGTTTTAATTTACGTTAAAGCAAATTAATTTTGTTCCTAAATAATTATCGTTTTGGGATATTCTAGGGACAATTATGAAGACTTTGGTAAATGTTGTGTTTATTATTGATAATCACTAACCTACTTATACATAATGGGCTATGCTTTACATAGTAACTCTAACCTTAGATACACAACACATTGATTACAGAATATATGTGTATCAGTATCATATCTTGTATATTAATTACATAATATATGCGTATCCTATCATTCCTCCTCAAGTTGTATTGGGGACAGGTGCAACTTGTCACGAAGAAGGCGAAACCGATCCTTGGAAAGAGGTTTGGTGAAGATGTCCGCAACTTGGTCTTGAGAAGACAAATACCGAACATGAAGATGCTTCTTGGACCCAAGGTCACGAACAAAGTGAAAGTCAAGCTCAATATGCTTCGTGCGAGAATGAAACACCGGGTTAGCAGTGAGATAAGTGGCACTAAGATTATCACACCACAAAAACGGAACAAAGTGACTCTATAGACCAATCTCACGAACAAGAATCTGGATCCACACCAGCTCACTCGCAGCAGTAGCTAAGGATCTATACTCAGCCTCAGTGGAAGAGCGAGAGACATACCATTGCTTCCGAGAGGACCAAGAGACTAGAGCAGTACCTAGGAAGATCCCATAACCGAAAGTAGACTTGCGATCATCCAGACTCTCCCCCATCCTCCCCCCCCCCCCCCCCCCCCCCCCCAAGTCAGCATCACAAAAGCCAAATAGGTGAAGAGAATTGGAATGGGGAAAGAATAGGCCAATTGAAGGGGTCGTGTGAAGGTAGCGCATGATGCGCTTAACAGCTGATCAGTGTCGCTCTATTTGAGCATGCATGTACTGAGGAACCTTGTTGACAGAGTAGGAGATGTCCGGGCGAGTGAAAGTGAGGTACTGGAGACCACCAACAATACTACTATAAAGGGAATTATCAACAAATGGGGCGCTATGCCGGCACAGAGCTGCTTTGTTGAGCACATAGGGGGGAAATCGAACTACTGCCAATCATACCGGCCTTGGACAGCAGGCCCTAGATATACTTTAACTGGTGGAGAAGCAGGCCACGGCGTTGCCAAGTGGCTTCCAAGCCAAGGAAATAATGGAGCTTGCCCAAATCCCGGAGAGAAAACTGAGTTTGGAGGAATTGGACAAGTTCTCGAACCTCAGAATCGGAAGAGCCAAGAATAACAATATCATCAATATAAACTAGGCAGTAGAGAGAGTTAGAAGGAGTACACTTGTAGAAAAGGGAGGTGGCAACCTTGGAATCAGAGAAACCAAAAGCACGAAGGGCATCAGTGAGGCATCGATTCCTAACACGGGGAGCCTATTTGAGGCCACAGATAGACTTCTCAAGCTTGCAGATATGATCAGGAAAATTTGGGTCAACAAATCCAGGGACTGAGACATAAACACATCCTCATCCAATCTATTATGAATAAAGGCATTGGAAATATCTAATTGCCGAATGGACCAGCCTTTGGCAACCGCAATAGCAAGAAAGAGACGAACAGTGGTGGGCTTGACCACAGGGCTGAAGGTGTCAGCCTTTGGCTTGAAAGCCTTTGGCAACCAAGCAGGCTTTGTGGCGCTCCACAGACCCATCAGGTTTGGTTTTAGTCTTGAAAACCCAATTGCAGCCAACAACATTATGAGCCTATTGAGGCGGGACTAGGGCGCCATGTGCCATTAATGAGAAGGACATTGTATTCGGCAAGCATGAAAGCATGCCACTCCAGGGATTTAACAGCCTGGGTGTAGCAGGTAGGCTCCATAGGGAGCACTCGAGCTGAAAGAGTCAACCTCTCAGGAGACTTGATGTTTTGACCAGCGCGAGTCCGTGTAACTATAGAATGTGTGGACTCGGTAGGGGGCTACACCTGGTGTTGCAGGGGAATATGCAGAGGTGCACCAGCAGCAGGAGGGACAACAGTAGGTGCAGGAGCTAACAGAATCGGGGAAATAGGATCAGGATCAGGAGCAATAGTGTCACCCAGTTCGACTAGGACAGCCGCAACGGTTGGTCTGGGTCCGGATATGGGGCAGGAGGTCGTGGTGTTGGAGAAGTAGTGATAGGTGGAAGTGGAATCTAAGCAGGAGAGGGGACAGTGGCAGGAGAAGTGGCACTCATATCATTAACTGCCCGAAAAGGAAAAACCTGATCATCAAACACAACATGGCGTGAGACATAAAATTTATGGGAAGAGGAATCGTAACACTTATAACCTTTGTGAGTGTGGCTATAACCAAGGAAGACACAAGGAACAGAGCGGGGACTAAGTTTATTCTTGGCATAAGGTCGTAACCACGGATAACATAGACAACCAAAGACCCGTAAGAAGTTTTAATCAGGCGCCTTTTGGAACAGAGTCTCATGGATACTGAGGTGGTGAAGGCATAGTAAGGGAAGGTGATTGATGAGGTAGACAGTAGTCTCAAAGGCATTGGTCCAGAATTTATCAGGGACATAAGATTGAAATAGGAGGGCTCGTTCGGTTTCAATAATGTGTCGGTGTTTGCGTTCAGTACAGCCATTTTGTTCACGGGTGTGGGGACAAGAAGTGCGCAAGGTGATACCATGGTGTCAAAGATAAGGTGCAAGGGCCTGAAATTCACCACCCCAGTCAGCTTGAAATTGTTTGATAAGTCGACTGAAATAACGTTCAACAAGAAGGCAAAATTGGTGAAAAATATCATGCGCATCAGATTTACGTTTCAGGAAATAAATCCAAGAGTATTTGCTAAAGTGATAAAAAAAAAAAGAGAACATAATAACGAAATCCATCATTAGATTCAACCGGGGCAAGGCCCCAAACATCCGAACAAATTAAATCCAAAGGACCAGAAGCAACATAGTTTAACTCAGGCAAAGGTAACTTTACTAGTGACACAAGCTTGACAAAGAGAAGGACTAGGTGACTCAGAAGACACGAGACTAGCAAAAGACATTAAACGATGGATAGTAGAGTACGAAGCGTGGCCAAGACGAGAATGCCATGTTGACAAAGTCGCACTGTGCGCCTGAACAGGAGACTTGGGAAGAGACGCTGGAAGGTGATAGAGGCCATCCTTACACAGCCCAGTGTACAGGACGATCTTCGTAGTTAAATCCTTTACAAAGAAATGGCCAGGGAGAAATTCAATAGAAATATTGTTAGAGGAAACAAAAGAACTAACCGAGAGTAAATTATGAGTAGCAGTAGGAACATGAAGTAAATTATCAAGAGTAAATGAATGACCAGAAAGATTGAGTGTGGCAGAGCCAACATGAGAAATTGGGAGACAAGAACCATTACCTAACATAACTTCTTCAGGACCATGGTATTCAGAATGAAGAGCAAGGTTATCCAATTAAGAAGTTAAATGATATGTAGTGCCACTGTCCATAATCCATAGTGAAGATGAGTCAGCAGTAGTAGAGGTGGAAGTGAAGTTGGAGGAGGGACAGGAAACACCACGACCAACATGCCCAGTCCTCGGAGTAGGAAAAACCCGAGAGAGAAGCCTATAGCCATGATAGTTGTAACATTGTCGCCCTGTTGAGTCCAGTGGTGTAAATTGAGTGGAACTAGGATATTGAACAAGGACAGAGGGGGCTCTAGAAGGAGAGAAGCCACAACCTCGGCCCTGAGAACAACGGCCAGTGCCACGACCGCGAGAAGAGAAAATCGGTTGGGGAACAGAGTGACCCTGTCCAGAGAACGGAATGGATTGAGACTGTCCAAAGTGAGCATGCCATAGAGGCTATCAATTGACGTTCCTGCAGTAGCGTGCCATAGAGGCTATCAAAATCCAACACAACATGAGTGGCATCAATCGATCGAACAAAGGGATGATAGGCAGAACCCAAGCTATTCTTGATGTACTCAACAAGACCATCATCAAGAATAGGACTCTGTAGAGCAGCAAGTTGATCAGCAACAGTCTTAGCCTGCTGAAGATAAACTTTAATGGATTCGAAGCCACGGGAAAGAGTGGCTAGTTGATGCTTTAGATCGCGAATCTTTGGCTTCGAGGCCCTGGCATAGGTGAGATGAAGCTTCTCCCACGCAGCGTGTGCAGTTTCAGCACTAACAATTTGAGCTAAGATGCTTTCTGAAACAAAATTAGCAATCTACCCAAGAACAGTTTTACCCTGTTGAATCCAGCGTTGGTACGCCGGATTAATTGAACCATTAGCAACGTATTGTGGAGGTGCAGATTGAGAGTTGTCGAGGAAGTGCTCAAACCCGCAGCCACGTAACAAAGGAAGGAATTAAGCACACCACAGTAGGTAGTTGGTAGAGGTGAGTTTGATGGAGATTTGAGACGAAAGATTGTGACGAGGATGGGAAGGAAGGGAAGGTGTTGTGCTCGACACAGTAGCACCGGAGGAAGTGGAACCACCAGTAGGAGAAGTTGTATCAATCGACATGTCGGAGGAGAAGTTTTGTTTTTTTTTTTTTTGGGAAGTCGGCAAGAGAAGAACTAGGGGAAGGGAAAAACGACAAGGCTACAGGCTAAGGTTTAGGGTTTGGCTCTGCTACCATAAAGACTTTGGTAAACGTTGTGTTTATCATTGATAATCACCAACCTACTTATACAAAATGGGCTATGCTATACATGGTAATCCTAATTCTAGATACACAACACATTGATTACAGAATATATGCGTATCAGTATCATATCTTGTATATTAAATACATATATATTTGCGTTTCCTATCAAATTAATGAGATTTTCTCATTTTTGCCCTTAATCCCTAAAACGAGGCACTCCTATCAAAAAGTCTCCTCGACTAACTAAAAATTTAATAATAATTTAAACTTGATAATTATCCTTGATTAATCTTTTAAAATTTTATTCAAACACAACACTTTTGTACTCTAGTGTAGATAGGCATGGAAAAGGAAAAAGTTCTAAATGCCTATGTAAGATTGAGGAAGAAGAATACGTTCCAAATTCATTAGAAGAGCAAGAGTTAATTTATATTGGAGATTCATTAGAAGGAGAATGTGAAGATTTTGATGGTATAGATGGTTTAGTGAGAGAGATTTTGATTTAAATATTGCACCATTTGATTTGAATAAATTACCAGAGGAGGTATTCCAAGCTAAAATACAAGAGACTATTGAGAAAATGCTACAAATCTAAGTTTCGTAAGGTAATGTTTTGTTGTTTATCTTAAAAGTTTATGATAATTTCAAATTTGTGTTTTGATAAATCTTGTATTTTCTCTCCTCTTTGATTGGCAAAAATTTTCAGCATATAGATTGTTTTTTGTAGCAAATCAAATAATTGAAGGATTATTCATTCATGGGGTGGGGTGTTGTGGTTAAGTAGAATTAGGATTTTATGTAAGTAGAATTAAAATTTAAAAATAAAACAAATTGAGATTTCAGGCAAAATTTTTGGGCGGTTAAAAAATTCCTTGGGAAAGAAATAATTAGAGTTATTTATGAGGAGTGAGTAAATAAAATCGATTCAGATAATGACTCTTGAGTTTTCACTTTTTATCTTTTTCAAAGATGATCTAGTCTAAGTATATTAGAGATTCTTAAGATTATAACTACATTATGTATTTTCTTAATATGTATGTAGATACCTTAAACGTAAGAGGGAGTACTAATCTATTATATATATTAATAGCTGAATCTCTCACCAGGTTTTGACATATAGGATTTTTAGAGTCTTGCTTTTTTGCCATGTGTAGGCTTTGAGGTCTTCGTTTTTTGCCATGTGGAGGGTTTTAGGTGTTGTTTGATTGGCCCTTATTTTCATTATAATTATCCCAAGTAAAATTGAGGAACTACAATTTCGGTTGTTGTTTAATGTATTATAATTTTTTGTATGATAATTAAGTTAGAATTTCCATTTTTAATCTGATTGTTTTTTTCTACAATTTCGCTTTTAGTAAAATTGGGGAACTACAATTTCGGATTGGTTTGGTATTATAATATATATATATATATTCTATCCTTTTTGTTTGATAAGATTGGTTTGTTTTTTTTCCTCTAAACTAGAATTTTGGTTTGATTAGAATTTCTGTTTTTAATCTGATTGTTTTTTTTCAACAATTTCGCTTTTAGTAAAATTGGGGAACTACAATTTCGATTGTTATTTAATGTATTATTATTTTTTGTATGATAATTAAGTCATTCATTGTTTCTTTTAGTTTCTTTAGTATTCTCTTTTTAGTTTCTATATTTTTCTTTAAATGTTATTATATTTTTTAGTTTTAGAATCTGTGTATTTTTCATTCCTATAATATTTATAATTTTTCTTTCCAGGGCAATGAATTCAAATACTTTGGACGAATTATGCCCTGAAAATGACTTTTTTACAATTCAAGTTCATGTTTCAAGGATGTGGGAGTCCTTAGAATACCAAATTGAACAATATCCTTATCAGTCTAGATTTAATTCTAATTGATGAAAAGGTAAGTTTCCGTTTTACATGCTTTCAGTTTTTTTTGGCATTGTATTTGTTTGTTTTAATTTTCCAGTTATTTATATTATTTTTATATTTTTATTTTGTTGACATTGTTTTTGTCTTTCTTAATTTTCAGATTTATATATCATTTTTCAAATTTCCAGTTATTTATATTATTTTCCAATTAATATTTTACTTTTTTTATATTTATCGCATTGTATTTGTTTGTATAAATTACTAGATTTATTTTTCACATTATATTTGTTTGTTTTAAATTTCCAGTTTTATATATTATTTTCTAGATTTCCAGTTATTTATATTATTTTCCAGTTATTTATATTATTTGTTTGTTTTTTGAATTGTTTTTGTTTTTCTTTATTTTTCAGAATTAAATACTATTTTTGTTTTTATTTGTTCGCATTTTATTTATTTTTATAAATTAGCAGATGTATATATTATTTTTCTGTTTTTATATTACCTAATTGTATTTATTTTTCTTAAATTTCAAGATTTATATAATTTTCTGTCTTTATTTATTCGCATTGTATTTGTTTTATTCGCATTGCATTCTTTTCCTCCAGGTTTATATATGATTTACCTGTTTTTATTTTTTTGGCTTTGTATTTCTTTTTCTTAATTTTCAGATTGATATTATTTTTTGTTTTTTATTAGGATTGTATTTATTTTTATAAATTACAAGTTTTATATGTTATTTTTTTATTTTTATTTTTTTGCATTGTATTTGTTTTTCTTAATTTTCCAGATTTATATTACTTTCGGTTTTTATTTTTTTTGCATTGTATTTGTTTTTTTTTTATACTAATGAGTATTGTATTTGTTTTAATAAATTACCATATTCATATATTCTTTTTTTCCCCGCATTGTATTTTTTTCCTCCAGATTTATATATGATTTTCCTATTTTTATTTTTTTGGCTTTGTATTTGTTTTTCTTAATTTTCAAATTGATATTATTTTCTATTTTTTATTAGAATTGTATTTATTTTTATAAATTGCAAGTTTTATATATTATTTTTCTGTTTTTTTTTTTGCATTGTATTTGTTTTTCTTAATTTTCCAGATTTATATTATTTTCTGTTTTTATTTTTTACACATTGTATTTGTCTTAATAAATTACCAGAATTATATATTCTTTTTGTTTCCGCATTGATTTGTTTTTCTTTATTTTCTAGTTTTATATTATTTTTTGTTTTTATTTTTTCGCATTGTATTTTTTTCTTAATTTTGCAGATTTATTTTACTTTATGTTTTTATTTTTACCTCATTGTATTTTTTTGGCATTATATTATTTTTTTGCTTACTTATTTTTCCTTTGGTATTTTTTTTCAGTTTTTATTTTTTTGGCATTATTTTATTTTTAAAATTTTTCCTAACTTTTTAAAATTTTTTTGTGTGATTTTGAAATAGGGTTCAATGATGCATGCTATAATAAAGAAAAGTTTTGCACAAAATTTTCGTGCCAAATTGCAAGAAAACTTGGTCTATAAAATTTCTAATTTCAAGATGGTTAAAGAAACCAGTCAAAACCGACCAGTGAAGCACCAATTTAAAATTTTGTTTTATGGTTCTACCAAAATTGAACAAGTAGTATAGGAGATATAAAAAATTTCCCTATTCATTTGTTTGATTTTGTTGACCGAAATATAATTGTTGAAAGATGCAACAAGAAATAGAGGTGGAACATATTAGTAAAAAGAATGAAAAATTGTGTAAAAAAATAGAGGTGGAAACAAAGGAAAAAAGTATACTAAATCGGGAAAAAAATTATGAACTATTTAATTGCTTAAAAAATACTATGTGTGTCAAAAAAATACTTTAAACTACATATTATTATACTAATACTAACTAGGCCCGTGAAATCCACGGGTAGTGAGCTAGTAAGTAATAATGCTTCTATCTTTCTTTACGAGAATATTGATCCTTGCATCTATCGTATGCACATGGGTGTCAACAGATCATCAAATATGGACTTTGGGAATAGCTACCCGTAGCTACGAAGTGGCCCCCGAACTACAGTGTAACGTTTTACAATTTAATGACAACATAGTCTTGGATCTAAATGAAATCTGAAAGACAAAAATAAAGCTATTTGTTATAAATAAAATTATGTGAATGTTAGAAAAATTTATTTTTACCGTATCTCAATTTAATTTCGGTAAATATTTTACCTTTACAACTAATTTTTGTTGGATTAATCTCTTTCGGCCAATTATCTTACCTAACATTCCTTAGAATTTATACTTCTAAATTAATCATACTTATTTATTTTTACCCTCTTATTTTTAACTATAAATACCCTTTATTTTTTCATATTTAAACACTTATATCTTACCATAAACTTCACATTTCTTTTCATTCTCGCGCACCTCTGTAACAGCCCGGGTAAAATTTATGTTTTTACCGGGATTGTAAAAAAACTTTGTACAGTAATTTACCTTATGAAATTAATCTTGGGTAATTATTTCAGGGTATATTATGCATCGGATTCTGAAACCGACCCTTACCCCACGTTCCCGATTTTTCTGCGGATTTTACGGACCAGAGTTGGTATTTTTCGGGTCGAGGAATCTTAAGAAAAGTCAGGTTTATCCTCGAGATAACAGACCAGAAATAAAGTCAAGGGGGTATTATAGTTATTTTCTGGTCCGGTCGGTACACGGTTTATGTGCAGACAAACCTGCATAATTGAGGCGGCTCAATTATATAGGCTGTCGCCGCCTCTTTGCTGTTTAGCCAGTATCCATGCACGTTTTTTTTGTTACCTGTGATTTCTTTCCTACCTCACAATTTCTCTGCCAGTTCCCTTCCTTTCCCTGCAAATTTCTCTGCAACTCCAACCATCAGTACAAACCTCACAAAACCTGCAAAAGAAAGAAATAAAAAAAAAAACAATAAACACACATAGCAAACCACGCCGCCGACACCACCGACCTCCACCTCACGCGACCCGACACCACCACGGTGACCACCGTCACCTGCCCTCAACCGCGCCCCTCATCCCCGAGCCGTAGCAGATCGACGCCGCCCAAGCCTCCGCCGCCTTCCTCTTTCCGTTCCGCCACCAGCAGTTGTCGGCCTTGTAACAGCCCTGGTAAAAATTTGGATTTTTACCGGGACTGTAAAAGTCATTTTACAGTGATTTACCGAATGAATTAATCTTGGGTAATTAATTCAGGGTAAATCGAGCGTCGTTTTTCGTAACCGAGGGTTTTCCCGCGCTCGGGATTTTTTCGGTGGATTTTTCGGACTTAAGTTGGTATTTTTCAGGTCCCGGATTCCTCAGAAAAAAACACACCGGAAAATAACTAAGGAGGGTATCAGTTATTTTCTGGTCCGGACGGGACACCACTGCATGATTGAGTCACGCAGCCGCCTCCCACTGTGAACCTGTGTTGCCCGTGCCTTGTTTTTTTTTCTCGTGTGTCACCCGTGACTTTTGCCTGCCTGATTAACCACATCCTTCTGCCTCTCCAAGCAAACATCAGTCCATCTCCTACTCTCTGCAAAACACAAACAAAACAACACACAAACTCACCGTCGCCACCCGACAACCTTACCCTTCACCGCCATCTACTTTCCCTCTCAACACACGTGCCACCAACCACCACCACGCAAGCCACCCGCCCTCGCCTTCCTCTCCTCCTTCTCCTCCTCCTCACCTCGTCGCCGTCGCGACAGGCCGGTCGTGCTACCCGGACGAAGCCGACCCGACGACCCGAGCTCCATCCTCCTCACATCGTGCCGCCGTCACCCTCGTCTCCTTTCCCCCGTCGCCTCGCCTTGTCGGCCGCCACGCAGCACCGCCTCCTTCCTCTTTAGCTCGCTGCCGCCTGCAGCTCCAAGCAACCGAAGTCGCCCCGAGTCCTGCAGCCGCCAGCCGACGACCCGACCTCCTGCACGAACCACCACCACAGCTGTCACTCACGACCGCCGCCCGAGAAGCCCGACGCCTTCGTTCCCGCGTCGCCTCTGCTTCAGTCAACTCGCTGTCCTACTGCCCTTTCCTTCGCGCCGCCGTTGAGCTCATCCAAGGTGAGCAGTGGCAGTTGTTGGCAACACGCGGGTCGACCCGTTTGTGACGGGTTTGGCTCGAATTCACTAGGGTTGACCTGGGTTTGGGTTGGATTGATTTTGGGCTTGGGTATTTGGTATGGGCTGTTGGCTTCATGGGCTGGTATGGGTTAGTTTGGGTTATTGATGGGCTTGGGCTGACACTGTTTGGCCCAGTCCGTAAAAAAAAAAAGAAGAGAAAAGAGAGATAATTAAATAAAATCAAATATATATATTCTGAAAAATTAAATATGTTAATTATTTTGGGAAAATCTGTTAGTATGGATTTTGGTGTTTTGAAAAAAAATATATATATATGTTACTGTATATATATACTTTGATTCTTGAAAATAAAGATAATTATATTTTTGATTTGAAAATGGTTATTATGTTTTCAGCATGATATATAAATTCTGGAAAATTATATATATGTTATTATTTTTTTAGAAAATTATGAGACTACCTTTGGAAAATGTGTATAGTATACGCAATTAATATTTCTGAAAATTTATAATTATGTTGATATTAAAATTGCTCGGAAAAGTATTTTACCTTTGGAAAATATATAAGCAAACTTATAAATTTGTACTTATTTTCAGAAAATAAGTTATATAATTATATTCTCTGGAAATGTTTCCCTAAAAATAATAATATTTAGTAATTATATTTTGGCAAGTATAACATTTTATGGAAATAATTTTGGGATAAATAAATATATAAGTTATGGTTTCCAGAAAATTATGAAGTTTATTATTTTGGAAAAGTATGGTTATTTTATGAAAATATTTTGAAAAGAATTTAATTAAAGTATCGTACCGGAATAATATCCGGATATACGTACGATATGATATTTTCGAAAAAAGGTTTAATAATGATAATAAAAAAGATAAAGGATAAGCAATCAAACCGGTTTATGTTTATTTTGTAGTTTTGGCATCATAGTATACCGATTATGTGCATTTATGTGAGCATGTTGTTTTGCTGTATAGGTTTGATATCGGGAAGTTTCCCGAGGAGCCGGCTTTGGACCGGTTGATGTTTCAGAGTTGAGTAATCGGCCAAGGTGAGGATGGATTTCCTTCAATATGTGCCTGTATTACTCGATTATTGTGTTTGATGATTATTGCTCTGTTGGTGTTGCATTTGTTGTGATTGTTGTCGGGATGTTTATCCCAGTATCTTGATTGGTTTTTTGGATGTTATCCTTGTGTCTTTTTGGCATTTAATAAAATGGATTAAATAATAAATTGTGATAAGGATGTCGATCCTCGGTTTTGGATGGGATGTCTATCCCGGTATTTTGGTTAGGGATGTTGATCCCTAAGACTTGGTTTTGAATAATGATGATATAATTGTCACGTGGTAAGTAGTGGTACGACTCGATGGTTTAAGACTGTTTTGTGGTGGCCATGACCTGGGTTACTTGTGATAAGCATGTCCATGCTTGGGATATCTATCCCGTGATTATTTTTGGGATGTCTATTCCTGGGTTCTTATTTTTGGGATGTCGATCCCTGGGTTCTCTTGGATTTGGTCTGGCACCCGAAATATGTTGAGAACCAGGTCTGACCCCTAGCTTATCCGTGACGGAGCCCGGAAAGATAAAATTGGAAATTGGATTTTTATTTGAGTCTTTTTGGTCTTGGACCGGTTTTGGGTCGAGTCTTTGTTTTGGTGTGTTTGGTTGTTTAGCCTGTGTTTGACTTGAGTAATTTATAGTATTGCATATTGATTGTCTATCCTTCGTCGGTGAGCACTTCGGACTCACCCCTCACCTGCGGGCTTTCATCCCGTAGGATGAGTTATTTGTGGTACAGGTTTGGTGCATTCCAGACAGGCTGCGGCGTTATCCCTTGGACAGGACTTGGATCCATAGTTTGCATCGGTGTCGCATACAGTGTCTTTGTGAGTTATTAAGTCTTCCGCTGTGCAATATTTTTGCTATTGATGGGCCATTGGGCCGGGTATGACGTTATTGATGTTTTTATTTTGGGCTGTTGAGCCCGAGTTTCTGTTGTATACACTGTATGGTGGGCTTTGTCTGGTTGGGTTGTCACAGTTCCGGCACGTGTTTACTGTGTATGGTAAATTCGGGTCGGGGCGTTTCATTTTTGTAGCGGAACGGGGGTTAGGTCTTGTTGGACAGTCCTTGTGTGTTTGTTGTTCTTGTTTGCATAGTTCGCTCCATTTGTTTATTATTTTATATCATTTTAGTTAGTGCATTATGGATCCAGTCAAGGGACGTCAGCTGTCGCAGAACATTCACATAAGAGGTAAATGATGCCATAATAAGCGGAAATATAAATATTATTAATATTGCTAATATTAATATTACAAACATTAATATTACATTATATTATCAAAAGAAAAAAAACATTCATCTTCTCGGAACGACGTTGACCCTGAAGCTGTTGGGGTCATTGTTGATGTTGACCGTGATGCTGTCGCTCCACGAGAACCACATGCCGCCTGCGTTGTTCTGGCCGGGAAGCTCGAACCGTTTTGTTTGGGGGAACCGAAGTGGGATGAGACCGTGATCGTCTTCAGGCTGCCATTGGGTCTCCGTGAGAAGAACCATGTTGGGCTTGTATTGGTTCTTCAGGTCCCTCAGGGTACGCGAGAACTCCTGGGAATGCCTAGCGACTCCTCTGCAGTTCCACACCAGTAGTCGGGCCTTTGGCCAAGTTGCGGGTAACCGAGTGACACTGGGCATGCTTTGGGCAGTCATCGAGAGCTGGTAGTAGGTGCCTTACTCCAGGAAATGGCAAGTGGACTCTAGGTTGAACTCCTGAAGTCTTTCAGAAATGAAAAACATGATGGAGTTGGCCAAGCCGTAGAAGGAGGTCCTCAGAGTACCTTGGTCCTCTAGGAAGAACGTCTCTTCCATGGGAGTGACGAAGAATCTGGATGAGTAGAGTTCGTCGACGAAGACCAGACGGGGCATTCTGCCGAGCTCGTTCGGAAATTCCTCTGGACGGTCGTTGATCATGCTGTAGGCCAGCCGGTTTCTTCTGCCTAGGTTGGCACCTTCGACGAAGAAGACGGATGATGGAGCAGGCATTGTGTTTGGACGTGTTGGTGATTTGTTTTTTTTTTTCTGAGTTTTGAGGTTTCTTTTCCTGAGCGTTTGTTTGCTTCAAGATGCTTTTGATGATTTACACCTCACCGCTCCGTCTTTTATACTCTTATGGGGAGCGTGATTACTGTTTTCAATTTTCAAGATTTTGCTTTTTGAAAATTTGCCGTTGCTTCATTTATTGCTTCATTACTTTATACGTTTTTTTGGGGCTACAAATGCCAGTGTTTTTCAGCCCTTTTCCACCTTACGATTTTCTATCGCCCTGGCTACCTTGGCGTTTCTTTTTATGGTTTTTCATTATTCTCTACATCTTTTATCACTTGCATTCGTGACCGTTGTGGCTAGACTGATGGGACCGTACCTCGAGTAGAGTGCATGTGCGATAAGCGTACACCTATTCGGACATCTTGGAGGGATACGAGACTTGACAGACGATTTTGGCTCATGCGGAATTTGTGAACAAGTGGGTAACGTTTCTTTCAGGGAACACAAGACGTGCTCGTGATCATCGCCTTGCGAGTTAACGGACGTCTTTTCAACGAGGGAAACCGACGTCATCGTTAGTTGTGCGTGTCACGTTTCTCGGGATCGAGGATGTCTACGATCGATCTAGAGCGCCGAGCATGAAAACATGTTTTGTTTTAACTTCTTTATGTTTTGGTTTTGTTAAACGAGTTTTATTTTTAATTTCTTTATGTTTGATTTATATCCTTATTGTTGATTTTTGATTTGCTTTGAGGTGCTTTGATTTTCTGTTAAACATAAGATTTCGTGACATAAGAGACTTTGATTTAAAAAGAAAAACTTGTTTTATTTATTTCATAATGGTTTACAATACAGAGAAGAAGTACTCTATTGACTTACATGCTTCTCTAAGTCTTTTACAAGCTTTTGTATGTTTTTCACGTGAGGGAAGAGCTTCGCGCACGCCTGTTCTATCTGCATCACCGCCGAGCTGATCTTCTTCAGTGAGACGTTTAGCTACGTCAGTGTCTGCTGTGGAGTGCTGCTTTCAACCATTGCTTTGCCCTTCCGATCTTCAGCTCTCTTGTTGGCACGCTTCTTTCGCCATCTGCTGGAGACGACCATGTGTTCTTTCAGACCGACGATGTTCGTCTTGAACCGCTTCTTGGGAGGTTCTTCATCGGAGCTTGTCGGAAAAGCAGTACCACCGATGTAGCTGTTGTCCTCGGAGTCTGAGGTGGTTCTTGATCTTAGTGGAGAGTCCGTGGCTGATAGTGAGTGTCTCAGTTATGAGGTTCGGTTTTTATAAGCGGAGGAGATTTCGCTTAAGGGTATAAGCGGTATCTCGCGTTGAGTTTGGACACCTGGCAGAGTGTGCCAGAAGCTTATCGTGGTAGGACCCACGGATAAGACGGAATTTCGAGGACGAAATTCTTTTTAAGGTGGGTAGACTGTAACAGCCCGGGTAAAAATTTGGATTTTTACCAGGACTGTAAAAGTCTTTTTACAGTGATTTACCGAATGAATTAATCTTGGGTAATTAATTCAAGGTAAATCGAGCGTCGATTTTCCTAACCGAGGGTTTTCCCGCGCTCGGGATTTTTCCGTGGATTTTTCGGACTTAAGTTGGTATTTTTAGGGTCCCGGAATCCTTAGAAAAAAACACAGCGGAAAATAACTAAGGAGGGTATCAGTTATTTTCTGGTCCGGACGGGACACGACTGCATGATTGAGTCACGCAGCCGCCTCCCACTGTGAACCTGTGTTGCCCGTGCTTTGTTTTCTTCCTCGTGTGTCACCCGTGACTTTTGCCTGCCTGATTAACCACATCCTTCTGCCTCTCCATGCACACATCAGTCCATCTCCTACTCTCTGCAAAACACAAACAAAACAACACACAAACTCACCGCCGCCACCCGACAACCTTACCCTTCACCGCCATCTTCATTCCCTCTCAACACACGTGCCACCAACCACCACCACGCAAGCCACCCGCCCTCGCCTTCCTCTCCTCCTTCTCCTCCTCCTCACCTTGTCGCCGTCGCGACAGGCCGATCGTGCTACCCGGACGAAGCCGACCCGACGACGCGACGACCGGAGCTCCACCCTCCTCACGTCGCGCCGCCGTCACCCTTGTCTTCTTTCCCCCGTCGCCTCGCCTTGTCAGCCGCCAGGCAGCACCGCCTCCTTCCTCTTCAGCTCACTGCCGCCTGCAGCTCCAAGCAACCGACGACTCGACCTCCTGCACGAACCACCACCGCAGCTGTCACTGACGACCGCCGCCCCAGAAGCCCGATGCCTTCGTTCCTGCGTCGCCTCTGCTTCAGTCATCTCGCCATCCTACTGCCCTTTCCTTCGCACCGCCGTTGAGCTCATCCAATGTGAGCAGTGGCAGTTGTTGGCAACACGCGGGTCGACCTGTTTGTGACGGGTTTGGCCCGAATTCACTAGAGTTGACCTGGGTTTGGGTTGAATTGATTTTGGGCTTGGGTATTTGGTATTGGCTGTTGGGTTCATGGGCTGGTATGGGTTAGTTTGGGTTATTGATAGGCCTGGGCTGACACTGTTTGGCCCAGTCCGTAAAAAAAAACAAAGAGAAATAATTAAATAAAATCAAATATATATATTCTAAAAAATTAAATATGGTAATTATTTTGGGAAAATCTGTTAGTAAGGATTTTGGTGTTTTGAATATATATATATATATATATATATAGTGTATATATATACTTTGATTCTTGAAAATAAAGATAATTATATTTTTGATTTGAAATTGGTTATTATGTTTTCAGCATGATATATAAATTCTGGAAAATTATATATATGTTATTATTTTTCTAGAAAATTATGAGACTACCTTTGGAAAATGTGTATAGTATACATAATTAATATTTCTCAAAATTTATAATTATGTTGATAATAAAATTGCTCGGAAAAGTATTTTTCCTTTGGAAAATATATAAGCAAACTTATAAATTTGTACTTATTTTCAGAAAATAAGTTATATAATTATATTCTCTGGAAATGTTCCCCTAAAAATAATAATATTTAGTAATTATATTTTGGCAAGTATAACATTTTATGGAAATAATTTTGGGTTAAATAAATATATAAGTTATGGTTTCCAGAAAATTATGAAGTTTATTATTTTGGAAAGGTATGATTATTTTATGAAAATATTTTGAAAAGAATTTAATTAAAGTATCGTACCGGAATAATATCCAGATATACGTACGATATGATATTTTCGAAAAAAGGTTTAATAATGAGAATAAAAAAGATAAAGGATAAGCAATTGAGCCGGTTTATGTTTATTTCGCAGTTTTGGCATCATAGTCTACCGATTATGTGCATTTATGTGAGCATGTTGTTTTGCTGTATAGGTTCGATATCAGGCAGTTTCCCGAGGAGCCGGCTTTGGACCGGTTGATGTTTCAGAGTTGAGTAATCGGCCAAGGTGAGGATGGATTTCCTTCAATATGTGTCTGTATTACTCGGTTATTGTGTTTGATGATTATTTTTCTGTTGGTGTTGCATTTGTTGTGATTGTTGTCGGGATGTTTATCCCAGTATCTTGATTGGTTTTTTGGATGTTATCCTTGTGTCTTTTTGGCATTTAATAAAATGGATTAAATAATAAATTGTGATAAGGATGTCGATCTTCGGTTTTGGATGGGATGTCTATCCCGGTATTTTGGTTAGGGATGTTGATCCCTAAGACTTGGTTTTGAATAATGATGATATAATTGTCACGTGGTAAGTAGTGGTACGACTCGATGGTTTAAGACTGTTTTGTGGTGGCCATGACCTGGGTTACTTGTGATAAGCATGTCCATGCTTGGGATATCTATCCCGTGATTAGTTTTGGGATGTCTATTCCTGGGTTCTTATTTTTGGGATGTCGATCCCTGGGTTCTCTTGGATTTGGTCTGGCACCCGAAATATGTTGAGAACCAGGTCTGACCCCTAGCTTATCCGTGACGGAGCCCGGAAAGATAAAATTGGAAATTGGATTTTTATTTGAGTCTTTTTGGTCTTGGACCGGTTTTGGGTCGAGTCTTTGTTTTGGTGTGTTTGGCTGTTTAGCCTGTGTTTGACTTGAGTAATTTATAGTGTTGCATATTGATTGTCTATCCTTCGTCGGTGAGCACTTCGGACTCACCCCTCACCTGCGGGCTTTCATCCCGTAGGATGAGTTATTTGTGGTACAGGTTTGGTGCATTCCAGACAGGCTGCGGCGTTATCCCTTGGATAGGACTTGGATCCATAGTTTGCATCGGTGTCGCATACAGTGTCTTTGTGAGTTATTAAGTCTTCCGCTGTGCATTATTTTTGTTATTGATGGGCCATTGGGCTGGTTATGACGTTATTGATGTTTTTATTTTGGGCTGTTGAGCCCGAGTTTCTGTTGTATACACTGTATGCTGGGCTTTGTCTGGTTGGGTTGTCACAGTTCCGGCACGTGTTTACTGTGTATGGTAAATACGGGTAGGGGCGTTTCAGGCCTCCTCCCGAGCGACGCCTCCCTCGCGACGTGCCACCTGCAGATCCGCCGCCAGTACCGCCTTCCTCTCCTCGCTCCAGCACAACGACCGAGACGACCACCAGCAGCTGCCTTGCCCGCGTCGCGTGCCTTCACCGTCTCTGCCTTGCCCGCCGCTCTCAACCTACACAAGGTGAGTGTGACCCGAGGTTGAAGATGACCCGGGTGGAACCGTGATGGGTCAGGTTGACCGCGCCATGATAGGTCGGGGCATGGACAGGTGATGCTTGCACCTGGGCTTTGTGGCTTGGGCCTGCATCAAGGTCTTGTGGGCTGAACCTGAAGGGATTATGGGTTTGGAATTTGGTAAATTGTTTGACCCAATCCGAAATGGTGAAAAAAAAATATAATAATGGAAAAAAATATTCTGGAAAAAAATAAAAAAATATATATTATGGGTTATATTTTTTGAAAAATATAGGAATATATAGTAGACGATTATATTCTGATAAATAAATAAAGTAATTACTTTGATATATTATTTTCAAGAAACCAAGGTGGTTATAACAAGATTATTAAATTATAGTAATACCCTTAAGGATATATATTATGAAGATATTAAACTGAGAAATATGCATAAGTAACTAGTTTCTAGAAGAATTATTTTGGAAAAAATATATGATGTAGGAAATAATTGCTCTTATGGGAAAAAATAATGATAAATTAAAAAGGAAAATATACATAGTAAATTATATAATTTTTGGGATGTTTATTGAAAATATATATATATATATATATGCTATATGATTTCTCATCAAAAAAAAAAATATATGCTATATGATTATTTGACATTAATATTATTTTCGGAAACTAAGGAAGAATTATAGCATGACTTATAAATATTATTAATTATTATGACTACTTTATGATAATTTGTTTTTTTAGATATACGTACTATGGATATTTTGGAAAGGGTATTATCAAAGTATTATACCGGAATAATAACCGGGTATAAGTATAGAATGGTATTTTGACAAATAAATAGTAAATGGTGAATTATGATGATAACGGAACGTAACCCGAGATGATCACAGAGTGGGCGTAGTGTTTTACTTTACGGTTTTTAGTATTAGTTACCATTTGCATATCACGATTGTGCATCTTATGTGTGCATATATTATTGTTTGATATAGGAGCTGATAACGAGCAGTATCCCGAGGAACCAGAGCCGGAACATTTCGAGGACTTTCAGGAATAGGAAATCGGCTAAGGTGAGGATGGATAACCTTTGGTATGTTGCACATAATATTGTGTTTGTTTCTCTCGTAATTATTTGCTTGATTGAACTGCTGAGCCAATTGAGTTAGTTGTGGTATTACTGTTATTGTGGTTGTTCTATTGATTGTGGATAACATGAGATAATTGGATAATTGGAAGTTGTGTTGACGACTTTATTGTCACTTGGAAAGTAGTGGTACGACTCGATGGTTAGAGACTGTTTGTGGTGGCTATGATCTGGGTTACTTGTGATAAGCATGTCTATGCTTGAGATGTCTTTCCCGGTTTATTATATTTTTGGGATGTCTATCCCTGGGATCTATTTTTGGGATGTCGATCCCTGGGCTCTCTTGGTTTGATCTAGCACCCAGAACATGTTAATAACCAGGTACGACCCCAGCTTATCTAGTGACAGGGCCCTGAAGATAAAATTGGAATTTTATTGCCTTTTGGTCTTGGCTCAGTTATGTTCTGGTTGAATCCTTGATTTGTCTTTTCTTGCATTTTCTTCGAAAGTATTGTGTTTGCCTGCATATTATTGTTTATCCTTTGTCGGTGAGCACTTTGGACTCACCCCTCGCCTGCGGGGTTTCATCCCGTAGGATGAGTTGCTCGTAGTACAGGTACGTGGTTTGGCCAGCTGTTGTTCTACTCCACCAGACCCCGGATTCATACCTCCGCTGCATCTCATTCTAAGACTTCCGCTGCTGTATTTTATATGTTGCTGTGTTGCTGTATTACTTCTGTTGCTGTATCATATGTATTCTGTTGCTGCTGTTGAACTTTGAGAATGATGTGGATTGAATAATGGTCCCCGGGTTCGGGTGACGGATGTTGTATTAGAGTTTGCCTTGTACTGTATTTGTATCGTATGTACTGTCTGCTACTGTAATAAGAATAGTTCTGGCACGTGTTTACTGTGTACGGTAAATACGGGTCAGGGCGCTTCATTTTGGTAGCGGAGCAGGCAGTAGGTTCTTAGGGTGATAATTGTGCTTGTTTGTTGCCTATATGTGCATAGTCTGGTCACTTACTTGGCATAACATGCATGCATACATTCTCATATAGGTATGAATGGATCCGGTGGGAGGAAACCAGCATGCTGAGCAGCGTTTGGAAGATGACCAAGTATTAGTTGATCAGCCGCAACCAGTTGTGGGTGGACAAGTACCTGCGGTAGTACCAGCGGACACAACACAGATGATGCATACCATGGCGTAGATCTTACAGCGTCAGGACACTAGGGATGCCTGTTTGAAGGCCAGGGAAGCTCATGAATAGGAGAACCAAGGACCTGTCCTGTTTACACCAAGCTGTCTAAGCTAGGTCTTGATGCCTTTACAGGGGTTACTAACCCATAGGCAGCTGACGAATGACTTCGTCAAGCTCACCAAGTGATGTTGAAGCTCAGATGCACAGATGACAGGTGGGCTAGGTATGTCGCATCTATGTTTCGCAACGTTGCTGTGGACTGGTGGGATTCGGCAACACGTGACATGGCGAAACCAGTCACCATGCCTTGGACACAGTTTACTGAGATGTTTCGAAGGAAGTTTGTCACAGATGTTTACCAAGACCAGCTCAAGCGAGAATTCCTGAGTCTGCGACAGCGAATCGGACAGTCGGTGAATGACTATGAGATCCAGTTTGATCGTTTATCCATCTACGCATCAGAATATGTGTCCACACCAGAGGCCAGATGCAAGCGTTTCTGGGATGGTTTGCGATCCTACATCCAGACAGTCATGGGGTACAAAGTTTATGAGACTTACCAAGATATGCTTGCAGATGCTCTTCGAACAGAAGTCATCTGGATGGGGAACGAGAGAGAGATGGAAGAAGTTCGAAAGAGGAAATCTGCACAGAGTGCTGGGAATCAGAACAAGAGGTTCTAGAGCACCGGTAATAGGTCAGGGTATGGACAGACTCAATCCATGCCAGTATCTCAGGATCGAGGATGGAGCAACAGCTACAACAATCGTGGGAGTTCATGGACCCAATCTGGAGGGACTTCATCCGGAGACACTCACCCTAGACCTCCTCTGACTAGGGTAAGGTGCTTTGAGTGCAATGAAGTTAGGCATTACCGGAGTTCATGTCCTAAGTTGGGAAGATCTGGAGTTACTGTTCCTGCTCACATTGTACAAGCATCAGTGGACGAGGAGCTGCTCCTACTCGGACATAGTCAGCCATGAACCAGAGTGCAGTCACTCCGAAGGCATTTGTGATCACGGCTGAGGATGACCCCGAGAATGCTGATGTTATTGCAGGTACCTTTACAGCTTTCGGTAGTATTGCATACACTTTGATTGATCCTAGTGCCACACATTCTTTTATCGCTCAGAGTTTTACTATACAACATAGCTGTAAGGTAGAGAGTTTAGCATGTCTGTTGAGGGTTAGGTTATCCACGGGCATAGTGGTGAGATTAACACAAGTGTGCAAGGATGTTTTCCTTTCATCTGATGACGAGGTTTTCATAGCTCGTTTGGTTGTGATGAACATGGGGGGATTCAACATAATCCTAGGGATGGATTGGTTGTCAAGGTATAATGCCATGGTGAACTGTCGAACCAAAGAAGTGTTGCTGACTTCCGATGGTGGACGACAGGTTTTGGTAACAGGTATTAGGAAAGCTGCTGCTACGTGTAGCATCTCTGCTATGCAGGAGTTTGGAGTGAAGCCGCATGGCCCAAATGTTTTATTGAATCACATCACAAGTGAAGATACACGGGATCTTACCCCGGGAGATATATTAGTAGTGAAGGAGTTCCTTGATGTCTTTCCAGATGATCTGCCAGGTTTGCCACCTGATAGAGAGGTTGAGTATACCATCGACCAGATGCCATGAGTCACACCCATATCGATGGCTCTATACAGGATGGCACCAACAGAGCTTCAGGAGCTGAAGAAGCAGTTAGATGAGCTGTTAGAAAAAGGTTTTATCAGACCCAGTACATCACCATGGGGTGCACCAGTTCTGTTCGTAAAGAAGAAAGATGGTAACTTGCGGATCTGTGTAGACTACCGCCAGCTTAACAAGGTGACAGTTAAGAACAAGTACCCGTTGCCTAGGATTGATGACTTGTTTGACCAGCTGCAAGGAGCCATTGTGTTTTCCAAGATTGATCTTCGGTCTGGGTATCACCAAATCAAGATTTCAGAGAAGGACATACCGAAGACTGCCTTCCGCACACGGTATGGTCATTTCGAGTTCATAGTGGTACCGTTCGGATTGATCAATGCACCAGCAGTGTTTATGTACTTGTTGCACTTGGTCTTGGATGAGTTTCTGGATAAGTTTGTTGTGGTTTTCATCGATGATATCCTCATCTACTCTAAGAGCAAGGAGGAACATGAGGAGCATTTGAGGATAGTGCTTCAGAGGTTACGGGAGAAGCAGCTGTATGCCAAATTCCGCAAGTGTGAATTTTGACTTGGAGAAGTTTTTTTCCTCAGACATGTGGTAGGCGGGGATGGAATAAAGGTTGACCCTGCCAAAGTGAAGGTCGTGCTGGAGTGGGAACCACCTAAGAATGTATCCAAAGTCAGAAGTTTTCTTGGTCTTGCAGGAAACTATCGGAGGTTCATTGAAGGTTTTTCTTTGATAGCTGGTCCCATGACCAAGTTATTAAGGAAGGAACTGGCGTTTGTTTGGAGCCCGGAATGTCAGCAAGCAGAGTTTTGAGGAGCTTAAGAGGAAGCTGACCACAACACCGGTTCTGACAGTACCGAAGCCCGGAGTTGAGTATATGTTGTTTTGTAATGCATCGGGACTTGGTTTAGGAGCCGTACTGATGCAAGAAGGGCGGGTGATTGCCTATGCCTCTAGGCAGTTAAGGGCTCATGAGAAGAATTATCCGACGCATGATCTTGAGATGGCAGCTGTGATTTGGCTCTGAAGACACTACTTGTTTGGAGAGAAGTGTCGAATTTTCACTGACCACAAGAGTCTTAAGTACATCATGACTCAGAAGGAGCTTAACCTAAGACAGAGACGTTGGGTTGAGTTGCTTAATGATTATGACTGTACTATCGAGTATCACCCAGGAAAGGCTAATGTGGTAGCTGATGCCTTGACCCGGAGACGACCAGAGGATGCTTCCATTAGTTACTCTATGATCTCGCTTATTGAGTTAAGGAAGCTGGGAGTCAGTCTGACTGTGGATGATACAGGAGCTTTGCTGGCACACATGAGTGTCAAGTCCAACCTAAGAGGATGGATAGTGGAGTTACAAGATGGAGATCCCGACCTGGTCAAGCTAAAGGAAGGAGTAAGGAGTGGAAAAGAGGACAAGTTCCGTATAGCTGATGATGGAGCACTGATGATTGGGAAATGGGTATGTGTACCCAATGTCAGTAATCTGCATAGTCAGATCCTGGATGAAGGTCATATGACGCCATATGCGATGCATCCTGGAAGCACCAAGATGTACCAGAACCTGAAGAGCCATTTCTGGTGGCCTCGTATGAAGAAGGATGTAGCTGAGTATGTTGCAAGATGTCTTACTTGCCAACAGGTGAAAGCTGAGTATCAGGCTCCAACAGGAAAGTTGAGATCTTTGATAGTGCCAGAGTGGAAGTGGGAGATGATCACTATGGACTTTGTGATTGGTTTACCGATGACTCGGAGGAAGCATGATGCTGTTTGGGTCATCGTTGATCTATTAACAAAGTCTGCTCATTTTCTACCTATTCGCCAAACTGATACCATGGACACATTGGCGGGTAAGTATGTTGCTAAGGTTGTGAGACTACATGGGATTCCAAAGTCTATAGTCTCAGATAGAGATCCGAGGTTCACATCACATTTTTGGAAGAGCTTACAAGCAGCGCTAGGGACCAAGTTGAGCTTCAGCATTGTTTTTCATCCTCAGATAGATGGACAGTCTGAGAGGACCATACAGACACTAGAGGATATGTTGAGGGCTTGCGCACTTAACTTCAGTGGGAGTTGGGATAAGTACCTACCCTTGGCTAAATTTGCGTATAACAATGGCTACCATTCCAGCATTGGTATGCCACCTTTTGAGGCCCTCTATGGAAGGAAGTGTAGAAGTCCAGTATGTTGGGATGAAGAAGGTATGAGACTGATCGTTGGACCGGATTTAGTCCAACAGACAGTGGACAAGATCCAGACAGTGTATGAGAGCTGCTCAGGATCGACAAAAGAGCTACACCGACAAACACCGACGTGAGATGGAGTATAATGTTGGTGAGAAGGTTTTCCCAGAGTAGCACCTTGGAAGGGTGTGATTAGGTTCGGCAAGAGAGGAAAGCTGAGCCCAAGATATATCGGACCCTATGAGATCGTGGAGAGAGTTGGACCACTAGCTTACAGGTTGTCCTTACCCGATGAGCTATCATGTATTCATGACCTGTTCCATGTCTCTATGCTGAGGAGTTATCGATCGGATCCTAGTCATATTGTAGCCCCATTGTATGTTGAGGTAGCAGAGGAGCTTACCTACACAGAAGTGCCGGAACAGATTCTTGCTCGAGAAGTTCGGCAGTTGCGGAACTGTACCATTCCTATGGTTAAGGTCAAGTGGAGTAAGCATTCCGCTAACGAGTCTACATGGGAAGTAGAAGAACACATGCGGTCCCAGTATCCGCATCTCTTCACAGAATAGGAATGAATTTCGAGGACGAAATTCTTTTAAGGGGGTAGACTGTAACAGCCCGGGTAAAATTTATGTTTTTACCGGGATTGTAAAAAAACTTTGTACAGTAATTTACCTTATGAAATTAATCTTGGGTAATTATTTCAGGGTAAATTATGCATCGGATTCTGAAACCGACCCTTACCCCACGTTCCCGATTTTTCTGCGAATTTTACGGACCAGAGTTGGTTTTTTTCGGGTCCAGGAATCTTAAGAAAAGTCAGGTTTATCCTCGAGATAACGGACCAGAAATAAAGTCAAGGGGGTATTATAGTTATTTTCTGGTCCGGTCGGTACACGGTTTATGTGCAGAAAAACCTGCATAATTGAGGCGGCTCAATTATACAGGCTGTCGCCGCCTCTTTCCTGATTAGCCAGTATCCATGCACGTTTTTTTTTGTTACCTGTGATTTCTTTCCTGCCTCACAACTTCTCTGCCAGTTCCCTTCCTTTCCCTGCAAATTTCTCTGCAACTCCAACCCTCAGTAAAAAACCTCACAAAACCTGCAAAAGAAAGAAAAAAAAAACAATAAACACACATAGCACACCGCGCCGCCGACACCGCCGACCTCCACCTCATGCGGCCAGATACCACCACCGAAACCACCGTCACCTGCCCTCAACCGCACCCCTCATCCCCGAGCCGTAGCAGATCGACGCCGCCCAAGCCTCCGCCGCCTTCCTCTTTCCGTGCCGCCACCAGCAGCTGTCGGCCTCCTTCCCAGCGACGCCTCCCTCGCGACGTGCCACCTGCAGATCCGCCTCCTCGTGTCGCCGGTACCGCCTTCCTCTCCTCGCTGCAGCACGACGACCAAGACGACCACCAGCAGCTGCCTTGCCCGCGTCGCGCGCCTTCACCGTCGCTGCTCCCGTGCCTCGTCGTCGCGCCGCCGCTGTCAACCCACACAAGGTGAGTGTGACCCGAGGTTGAAGATGACCCGGGTGGAACCGTGACGGGTCGGGTTGACCCGCGCCATGATAGGTCGGGCCATGGACTGGTGATGCTTGCACCTGGGCCTTGTGACTTGGGCCTGCATCAAGGTCTTGTGGGCTAAACCTGAAGGGCTTATGGGTTTGGAATTTGGTAAATTATTTGACCCAATCCAAAATGGTGAAAAAAAAAATATAATAATGGGAATAAATAATCTGGAAAAAAATAAAAAAAAATATATATTATGGGTTATAATTTCTGGAAAATATAGGAATATATAGTAGACGATTATATTCTGATAAATAAATAAAGTAATTACTTTGATATATTATTTTCAAGAAACCAAGGTGGTTATAACAAGATTATTAAATTATAGTAATATCCTTAAGGATATATATTATGAAGATATTAAACTAAGAAATATGCATAAGTAACTAGTTTCTAGAAGAATTATTTTGGACAAAATATATGATGTAGGAAATAATTGCTCTTATAGAAAAAAATAATAATAAATAAAAAGGGAAAATATACACAGTAAATTATATAATTTTTGGGGTGTTTATTGAATATATATATATATACACATATGCTATATGATTATTTGACATTAATATTATTTTCGGAAACTAAGGAAGAATTATAGCATGACTTATAAAAATTATTAATTATTATCACTACTTTATGATAATTTGTTTTTTTTAGATATACGTACTATGGATATTTTGGAAAGGGTATTATCAAAGTATTATACCGGAATAATAACTGGGTATAAGTATAGTAAGGTATTTTGACACATAAATAGTAAATGGTGAATTATGATGATAACGGAAAGTAACCCGAGATGATCACCGAGTGGGCGTAGTGTTTTACTTTGTGGTTTATAATATTAGTTACCATTTGCATATCATGATTGTGCATCTTACGTGTGCATATATTATTGTTTGATATAGGAGCTGATACCGAGCAGTATCCCGAGGAACCAAAGTCGGGACATTTCGAGGACTTTCAGGAATAGGAAATCGGCTAAGGTGAGGATGGATAACCTTTGATATGTTGCACATAATACTGTGTTTGTTTCTCTAGTAATTATTTGCTTGATTGAACTGCTGAGCCAATTGAGTTAGTTGTGGTGTTACTGTTACTGTGGTTGATCTATTGATTGTGGATAACCTGAGATAATTGGATAATTGGAAGTTGTGTTGACGACTTTATCGTCACTTGGAAAGTAGTGGTACGACTCGATTGTTAGAGACTGTTTTTTGGTGGCTATGATCTGGGTTACTTGTGATAAGCATGTCTATGCTTGGGATGTCTATCTCGGTTTATTATATTTTTGGGATGTTTATCCCTGGGATCTATTTTTTGGATGTTGATCCCTGGGCTCTCTTGGTTTGATCTAGCACCGAGAACATGTTAATAACTAGGTACGACCCTAGCTTGTCCAGTGACAGGGCCCTGAAGATAAAATTGGAATTTTATTGTCTTTTGGTCTTGGCTCAGTTATGTTCTGGTTGAGATCCTTGATTTGTCTTTGCTTGTATTTTCTTCGAAAGTATTGTGTTTGCCTGCATATTACTATTTACCCTTCGTCGGTGAGCACTTCGAACTCACCCCTCGCCTGCGGGGTTTCGTCCCGTAGGATGAGTTGCTCGTAGTACAGGTACGTGGTTCGGCCAGCTGCTGTTTCTACTCCACCAGACCCCGGATCCATACCTCCGCTGCTTCTCATTCTAAGACTGTTGCTGTATTTTATATGTTGCTGTGTTGCTGTATTACTTCTGTTGCTGTATCATATGTATTCTGTTGCTGCTATTGAACTTTGAGAATGATGTGGATTGAATAATGGTCCCCGGATTCGGGTGACGGATGTTGTATTATAGTTTGCCTTGTACTGTATTTGTATCATATGTACTGTCTGCTAGTGTAATAAGAATAATTCTGGCACGTGTTTACTGTGTACGGTAAATACGGGTCGAGGCGCTTCAACCTCTCTCCTTAAGCTCCCTCTGTATTAGTTTAATTATTCCCATCCTCAATATTATCAAAGTTGTATTATTATTATCAAAGTTCTATTATTATCATCAAAGTTATATCACTATCATCAAATTTGTATTATTACCCTCAAGAGTGAATTTCATCCCCCAATTTTATAACACATTATCAACACGAGCCTCTACCCTACTAAGATACTTATTTTTAAATTTTTTCTTATTACTACTTTCATCTTTTCTATATACACATATATAGTAGTAACATTACTCAAAGATTTATCTAGTAAGCGTATATCTTTCCTATATATACATTAGTAATATTGCTGAAAGATTTATCGAGTAAGCGTATATATACTACATATTTTTTATTATTATTATCATACTACTCTTATTACTTATTTTATTTCTTGTGTCATTATTTCATTACTGTTATCAAGGCCAATATTACAAAACTTGAATTTGAGGTCCTTGACATTTCTGGAAGAAATTTGTCATGGGGACTAGATGCTGAAATGGATTTAGATGGTAATGACTTGGGAGATACTGTGAAAGAAAGAAACAAAGCATGTAGTTTAAATAACATGAAAGCTATAATTTTTCTTTGCCAGCATCTTCATGACAGTCTAAATACTGAATATCTTATTATCAAAGAATCTGCTGATCTTTGGAAGAATTTAAAAGAAAGGTATGACCACTAGAAGATTTTAAATCTGTGCACGAATATAATTTAGCTATATTTTAAATAAGCTCTCAGATGAAATTATGTGGATAAATTATTATTGGTGCTGATAAGTTAGAAAAAAAATTTCTCTATTTTAAATATATCAAATGTGCTTCTACAATTGTAATATTGTGGAGAAGGTTTCACGAAAATTTTCGGATTTGATTTCATGGCTACCTGTGGCTGAACACTATAATGAAATGAAAAATCATGAATCTCGTCTAACTGGCTCTGCTTCATTCCCTGAAGTGAATGTGGCTGTATAATAATAATTTTGGTCGTGGCCGTGCTATTGGTCACGAACATGTCATATAGTAAGGTATATGGCAAAAATTTATCAAGTGTCTCTGAAGGGCAAATCTAAGATTTTTGAAACCAACTTTGTTCAAGATGATGACCACGATGCCATTATTTATCTTGCATACCTTGAAGGTGCAAGTGAATTATATATTTTTATGATAATAGTGAAAAATAAAAATATTTCTATTTTTATGTTCAATTTTATCATGTTACCATGTGTTACATTTTATTTTTATATTTTACTCATATTTATTCTATAATATATTATGTATTAAATTTTAAATGTGAATATGAAACAATGGTTTCTAAAATAATGACTCGGGCATTTATCTTGGTGACAATGCAATCACACATTCTGTATTTAATATTGTCCTGGAGACAATGCAATAACACATTCCGTATTTAATAAAAATAAATTATTTATAAGTAGCATATGATAGTACAATGTAACAGCCCGGGTAAAATTTGGATTTTTACCGGGACTGTTAAAGTCGATTTACCGTGATTTACTGTTGAATTAATCTTGGGTAATTAATTCAAGGTAAATCGGGAGTCGTTTTTCGAAACCGAAGGTTTTCCCGCGCTCGTAATTTTCCCGCGAATTTTTCGAAACTAAGTGGTATTTTTCGGGTTTCGGAATTT